>MU227615.1:703067-720217 GCA_018584345.1 Thuja plicata | reverse complement strand
ATCCCTTTAGGCTTGAATTTAATTATTTGATTTCATGATTATTTGATCTTTTAATTTGATTTGATTTTTGTCCACTTGATTTGATAAATGTCCATTTGATTTGATCCATTTGTTTTGCATTGAGATGGAATTAGAGGCAATTGGCTGAGATTTACAATTTTGAATGTTTAAGGACACACCTAGTCAATTTTAGGTGTCTACAAATGCCCCTCTTTGAATTGATGTGCGAAGCGCATTGATTCAAAGAAACTTGATTGTCCTGATCGTTGATTCAATACTAATGAGCTGATTGACTGATATGAAAACCTGATATGAAACCCTAATATGATGCTCTGATATGAAACCCTGATATGATGCCCCACTGATAATGTTTGAAATTTCAATGCCCCGGATTTGATACAAGATATGATGATGCCCCCTCAGAAATGAAATCATATTGATCTTAAATGTGAAAAAATTGATGAATACTGCTAATAGAATAGATCCAAGATTATTGCATTTCTGATAAACAAATGATGCTGAAAGATGTCTAACAAATGCCCCAATGTGCAAAATATGCAGATTTGGTTTGATTGGGTCAAAAATCTCAGAAAATAGGGTAAAATAGCTTAAATAGGTTGAAAAACCCAAATTTACTATTCATTTTTACTTTTTACTATTGAGATTTTGCTCTGAGTCTTTGACGATTGACAGCGATGGTGGTCCCCATTCAAGAGCATAGGTTCGAGTGAGCGTGCCGATATCAGAGACCTCCTAACTACGGGCCTCCGGTGAGTGGTTCAAACCTTCCTAGTGCATTTATTGCTCTTTAAATAGCATTTAATACATGTTTTTGATGCTTCCTAGGTAGAATTTAGTGAAAAGCCACATAGGATAGTTAAAGAGCCACTTAGGGCCTAGAAAAGCCACCTCCGCGCGTTGAAAATCTGCGTAGGAGCAATCCTTAGCCGCGTAAGAATTAGGGAAAAATTACAACCCAAATAACAAAAAGCCACCTAGAAAACCCTAGTTTTTAAAGGTCGCTTATGATATTTAAAAAGCTACGTGGGACTTTAAAAGGTTGCCTGATTAGCCAAGCGTCGCCTCCGAGGATTAAAGTGTCGTGTTTAATGATTTAAATGTCATGGGGCTTAAAAAGCCGTGTACACTTATTGAAGTGCCGCCTACCTTGAAGTTTGAAAACTAAGATAGAAAATAGATGAAGTCCTTTCGATCGATCGTCCAGATAACTCAATTAGATTCCAAGCTAGAAAATGTACGTCCAGATTGTCACTTAGTGTTTAGGATAGTAGAAAATTCATATTGAGAAATGTTTGATAGGTCAATCGGATTTGATTACAAATTGTCCTTGTGTCTCAAGATATAGAGGTTAGGAGCAATAAGTTGATACACTCAAGTTAGAGAAAAGATAGATTTAATGTGTTTGATTGACATAGAATGGTTCACCAATAGAAAGACTAATATGATTCACTTTGTTTCAAAATGTAAGAACATTACTGTAAGTTGCAGGTACAGGGTGTAACGTCTTAGATATTTGATTTAGTTGATGAGCTTACGGCGCCTGAGCAGTGGACTATCGAGACATGTGTTCTCAGTTTCCTTTTAGATCTCCCTCAGTTTCAGCTGAACCAAGGCCTTTTGACAACTATGGAAGAGCGATGGCACTCTGACCATAATACATTTCATCTACCCCTCGACGAGATGACTATCATGCTCGAGGATGTTTACAGATTATTAAGGATCTTGACTCATGGAGAGCGGGTGTATTATGATTCAGTATATGATAGAAATGTATGCAGACGGGTGTTTGGAGACAACACCATTGCTGATGATTGTATTACTTGGGCACAATTTGCCTCTTTTCCCACTTTTCCAGCATTGTTAGGAGTGGTGATTGGAGGATTACTTCTTTTTGATAGGAGAGGACGTGGCTTTGCGGTCAGATGGGGCCGGATATTAGAGGACTTGATTGCACATGCTCAGAGATTTGATTGGGGTTCTTGTATATTAGCACAGTTATATCATGATCTGCATGAGGTTGTTTATAGGCACAGTGCATCTCTTTCTACAGGTGCAGTGGTATTACAGTTGTGGACCTGGAAGCATATCCCTATTACGAGACCAGTTTCATCATGAGTACGGGTCTATGGATATCCGTTTGCATTTTTGTATGATGGCATGGTTGTCCAGCATCGTCTGGGCAAGGTTGAATTTTGGAGACGTACTATAGATGATATAGATTAGGTCATATGGAGGCCATATCTGCATTGTGAGAGCTGGCGAGAGGATGATGATGAGCTACCATATATGTTTTCTCCTCGGTGGATGATCGGTCGATCACCACTAGTCATTAAGAGATTTTGCATTGGGAGAGTACTCTGTCAGTACGGTCAGGTTTAGGACATGCCTCAGGGTATGGCTCTTTATGCTCGAGTACTAGCCAAGAGATTGATGTGGGGAGCACAGGTGGATTATCGGTTGGCCTATTTGTAGATTGATCAGCTAGGTTATGTTGTGTGGGATATGATGATGCATGTTGCAGATGCAGGTATGTCAGCTGAGTATCGAGAATGGTTTATGCGACATCATTTTGTCAGATTCACAAATCCAGGAGAGCCTATTCCTGATGTGGATGAGCTTTCAGATGATGATGGAGATGATGGTGATGATGGCGATGATGGCAGGAGACCTCAAAGACAGAGGGTTCAGAGGGCACCTAGGGTGCCTCGAGTACAGAGAGTTGCAGGACCTTGGATGAGAGGTGGACATGCTAGGGGTCAAGGGGGTGGATTCAGGCAGCCTAGACAGATATTAGTGTAGGCATAGGTACCTCAGGGTCAGGTTCCTTTGAGAGTTGGTGCAGATTGGGCCAGACAAAGACACAGACGTGTCCATGTGGTCAGACAGGTTCTAGTGCATAGGCAGATTCCACAGGTTGATCCATAGAGCAGCACGACACTGATGATATCATAGGTACCATTAGTGCCATAGGCACCTCAGGCTCCTCTAGCATCACAGGCACCTCCAGCTCCTCCTGTTGTGGATGGTTTAGTGCAGGATGTTTGGGGTTTACAGGCAGGGATGATTGTAGTGACTGCTCGATCAGATCAGGTTTCTACTATGTTACATCAGTTTCTAACTACTTTGGCTCAGTTACCTACCAGTGCAAGCACTAGTTAGGCACCTCCTAGTACACAGGATAGAGCAGGTGACAAGGATCCCGATGGTGTAGGGGGTTTAGGCACATGTATAGCTGGAGATGGATTAGGTGCCCCTGCTGGGTCATGAGACAGATTTGGGATCCATGATATCTTGATATTGCATTGATGATGTATCATATGTATATTGTTTTGATCGGGACTTTGATGTATGGATCATTTTTTTGATGTACCTTTGATGTACTGATTTATGTTATAGACATTGATGATGGACATTTATCCATGATGATCATTGATTTCTCCTTTTGATGATGTTATGAGATTTCCTTTATGCATATCTATATGTTTCTATGATGCATTTACTTCTACTATGCTATGGATGCGATGTCTTAGAGTAGGACATAGATAAGTGGATGCAAATGATGTTAACGCAACTTATTTCTATATGCTTTTCTGATGTAACCACGATGTATGGATTTATGCAATGCTATGATATGGATGCAATACTTAGTGCTATGATAAATGAATGCAACTATATTTTTTATTTTTGGATGTATGTAATTTTAATTTATGATATGCAATTCTAAATGATATGGATAAATGAATAATGATTAATGTTTTTTTTCTTTGTTTTTCTCTTGATATGAATAATAATGAATAATGATTAATGATTATGAATGCAAAGGAAAAATCTCATATTGATGACTTGAAACCATTAAATTGATGAAGTATTGTCAACTTTTAATCCCCCTTTTTTTCTTGGAAAAAATGCTAGAAAGACAAGTCATTTTTAAAACTAACTTGGAGAATGCAATTAATCTAACATGAAGATGCAATGCAACTAATTGTCCTTGAGGTTTGCGAAAGAAATGCAAACTGAGATATATTTTCATCATAGAGCGTTGTGGAACTAGGAGTCGATACAATCCTTACTGGTGCCACTGCGACCATAAGAATATGAATATGAATTTCTCTCACGTGGTAACCCCTTCTACAAAACCAAGTACAACCCTCACTAGTTGAATGACCAACTATGGGAGTATGAATATCGGTTTGATCGGATTCAATGTGGCAAGTGGATGTTGGTATTAAGATATGGAAGATCTAAATAGCCAAGGTATCCTTTTGCGTGAACAAACAAAGGTTAACCCTCCTTCCTATATGAATTTCCTCTATGGTTCTTTGATGACCATGTCTTTAGACTAATTCACACAAGTTAAAAGATCTTCCTCAAAATAGTCACTCAGAAGCTTAAGAAAACATCATGTCTCTATCATTGCCAATCTAGTCGAAACATCATTGATTATCTCAAAAGAACATGACTCCAAAAAGAGTCAATGAAAACTCATCAAAAATGTCCAAGTGTTTGTGAAATGTATCAAGATTTTCAAATAAGATTTCCAGACAGCCTGATCATTTAGGGTGTATCAATTTTTAATCCTGATAAAATAAGTCAATGAAACTCAAGGATTATGTTATGCAATCGAACTGTTTAGGGTTGAACAATGATATTTATCAAAGGTTCCAAAAATATCTCTTCTGAATCTGAAAATCTGCTTCTGATGTGTGACCAAAATGTTACACTATTGAATCCGTTTGGTACCAAAATCTATGATGCATGTCCCCAAGTGATAAATGTGACCAATGTGAAACGTAGGGCAACTAAACCTAGAAGGCTACAAAAATGCAACTCTAAGACTTCATTAGGACGATGCATAAATGACGAATGCAATGAGGATATGGACAAGTGAGACGATGAAACGCAATATGTACAAATGCAAATAGGAAAGACCTAAGGGACAAAAGGCACCTATTTCTAGGTTTTCACCTCTTGGGATTATTGCTCTTTTTCTCATTTTTTTTCTTTTTTTGCTACCAATGGTGCCTATTGCTAGGTTTTCACCAAGGCACTTTTTTCTCTTTTTCAAGTTTTTTTGGGTCTTTGAACTTTTTGATTTTTTTGTATTTTGATTTTTTCTCTTTTTTTTTTGGTATTTTTGAATTTTTCCATGTACAAAGGTGATACTGACTTATCTGATACTCTCAACTTATACTCTTTTCGCTAATACTCTTTCCTCTGAATCAGGTGTGGAACCTCTTAAGATGAATGTTATTGATAGGTTCTTGCAATTCATCACCATCACAATCGGCCAATTTGTAGGTCCCCATTCCAAATGAAGAAACAATGACAAAAGGACCAAGCCAATTTGCTTCCCACTTTCCTTTCTTTTCCCTATCAGCCTGATTTTTTGGATTTTCTCTTAACACTAGATATCCTACTTGAAAGGTTCTTGGTTTGATATGCTTGTTATAGTTTCTTGAAATGTGATTCTGATACACTTTCAAATGATCATAGGCTTGAGTTTGATGTTCCTCCAACAATTCCAATTGTTGAAGGCGGGCAACTCGATAATCTTCATCTGTGATTAATCCATGCAACGAGACTCTTAGGGATGGTATTTCAACTTCTAAAGGTAAAACAACTTCGGCCCCATAAACCAATGAAAAAGGTGTATCTCTTGTTGGGGTTTGAATACTAGTCCTATAGGCCCATAATACTGGATTGATTTGAATATGCCAATCCTTTCCTGACTTGCCAACGGATCGCTTAAGGATTTTAAGGATATTCTTGTTGGTAGCTTCCGCTTGTCCATTACCTTGGGGATAGTAAATGGATGAAGAGTGATGTGTAATATGGAATGTGTCACAAAGTTCATCAACATCTTTGTTCTTAAACTGTTTTCCATTATCCGTGATGATGGCGTGAGGAATGCCATATCTGCAAATGATATGATTTAGGTTAAACATGGAAATTTGCTTATCTATGGCAGTTGATAAAGGGAGAGCCTCAACCCATTTAGTGAAGTACTCTGTTGCCATGATTATATACTTGTTTCCATTTGAAGAGGGTGGATAAATCATGCCAATTAAATCAAAGCCCCATTGATAAAATGGCCATGGTGTGACAAAAGGGTGTAACTCTTGTGTTGGTGCATGGATCAGGTCTCCATGGTATTGACATTTCGCACAAACTTTGACATATTGACAAGCATCTTTTTCTAAGGTTTTCCAAAAGTACCCCATACGTAGGATTAGCTAGGTTTAAACCACTCGAATGTGACCCACAAATCCCCTCGTGGACATCTGTTAAAGCTAATTTGGATTCATCTTCCTCTAGACATCTAAGGAGTGTTCCATCAAGACCTTTATGATATAATGTGTTAGAAAGGATGGTATAATGGGCCACTTGTCTTATGAAATTTCTCTTTTGAGCACGGTTTTGGTCTATAGGTAAGGTTTGGTCTTTTAGGTAGGCATAGATGGGTCCATACCATGGTGAGTCATGTCCATGTAAAAGGGCAATAATTTGGGTATCAGGTAGGTCAAATGTTGGTTTAACCAATTATTCCACCAAGAACTCATACTTTTCATTTTGATAGGGCATTTGAAGTAAAGATGCCAAGGTAGCCATTGCATTCGCTGCTCTATTCTTGTCTCTTGGAATTTGTTCAAAAGTAATCAAAGCAAAGTACTTTTTCCAATCGTCCACCAATTTCTTGTAAGGCATCAATTTTTCATCCTTAGTATTATACTCATCATTAACTTTATTAATGATTAATTGAGAGTCCCCATAGACTTGTAATTCTGTGACATTCCATTCCAAGGCCATCTTGATTCCTATGACCAAAGCTTCATATTTTGTTATGTTATTAGTGCAAGGGAACAATAACTTGTAAGATTTTGGGATTGTGTAACCTTGTGGTGTAATCAAAAGAATGCCTGCTCCACTACCATTTTGGGTATAAGATCCATCAAAGTATAAATTCCGTGTCTTAGCTTCTACATTCACAATTTTAGAATCTGGGAATTCTACTTGCATAGGATGTGTAGATTCTTGAGGATATTCAGCCAATTGATCGGCTAAAACTTGACCTTTGATTGCTTTCCTATAAACATATTCAATGTTGAATTCACTAAGTACCATTATCCACTTTGCAATCCTTCCAGTTAAAGCAATTTTGCTAAGCAAATATTTTAAGGGATCAATCTTGGCTATGAGCTTCACCTTATGCAACAACATATAATGTCTTAACTTTTGAGAGGCAAATACCACTGCTAGGCAAGCCCTTTCCATGAAGAAATATTTTAACTCATATTTGATCAATGTTCTACTTAGGTTGTAGATAGCTCTTTCTTTTCCTTCATCATCCTCTTGTGCTAATAAGACTCCTAAAGATCTTTATGTTGCTGAAATATAGAGTAACAAAGGTTTTCCTTGAATAGGTGACATCAAGATAGGTGGGTTCATCAAGTATGTTTTCAACAATGTAAAGGCTTTATCACACTCCTCATCCCATGTGAAGATGGTGTCTTTATGTAGTAATCTGGTGAAAGAATGTCATTTTTCCACCAATTGAGAAATGAACCTCCTTATAGATTGAAGCCTTCCTTGAAGTGACCTCATTTGACTAATATTCTTTGGAATGTCCATGTCCATTATTGCTTGTACCTTTTTAGGATCTACTTCAATGCCTTTTGCTGAAATAATGTACCCTATGAGTTTTCCAGATTGTACCCCAAAAGCACATTTATTTGGGTTGAGTCTCACTTTGAATTGTTCTAGCCTTGTAAAAATATTGTCAAGTATGGATAAATGATATTTTCTTTTATGTGACTTAGCTAGAATGTCATCCGCATAATATTTCATAAAGGTATGCATCATGTCATGGAAAATGGTAGTCATTGCTCTTTGATAAGTGGCTCCAGCATTTTTGAGACCGAAGGGCATTACATTCCAACAAAAAGTACCCCATGGGCATGTAAAGGATATTTTCTCTTGATCCTCAGGTGCAATGTGAATTTGATTATACCCACTAAATCCATCCATAAATGAAAACATAGAATGACCCACAGTGAGATCCACAATAGCATCAATGCTAGGTAATGGAAAGTCATATTTTGGACAAGCAAGGTTTAAATCTTTGAAATCTGTGCAAACTCTTATGGTTTTATCATGTTTGGTAACCAATACAATGTTGGAGATCCATTCGACATATGCTATTACTCTTATAAATCCTGCCTTTAGTAATTTCTCCAATTCTGCTTTGACTAAAAGGGCTACGTGTGGATGCATTTTTCTCAGCTTATGCTTGACGGGCTTAACCCCTGGTTTCACATTTAAATGATGCATGATGAAAATTGGATCTAATCCGGGCATATCAGCATATGACCATGCAAAGTTGACTTGTTTTGCTCGAAAGAATTCAATGAATTCTTTTCTCTCCAAGGGACTCAAAGATGTTGCCAAGTGAATGAATTTAGGATCTTCTTATGTTCCAATGTTAACCTTTTCTGTGGGTTCAATAAGTATAGGTGATCTTTCATCTTCATGAGCTATTAAGGTTCCCAACCTCTCTCCCTTAGGTTCCACAGTTGGGTTTTCACCTTCGGAAACATCCTTTATTTTTACTTTTTTTGGGTCTAGCACTGCCACATGGTGGTTTTCACCACTAGACCTTCTCATTTTTTTGTATATTTTCTCTTCATTTTTTGGATTAAGAGGTTGAAAACCTGCCCCTACCATCATGTCTAGAGTAAATTTGTTGGTGGAAGAATCGGGTTCAACCGCATTAATATAAGACCATTGCATTGTCATTTGGGAAGTACAGTAAGTCATTTGGCTTGGAAAGATCCTAATCGATAAGTTCGGGATGCATTAAGGACAAGGATTCATTGGATGGGATTTCATTTGAAGGATTTAAGGACATGAATTTTTTTGACGGTTCATACATTGTATCATCATGGTCTATGACATGTGCTTCTTCAAGATGGTCCATTGAAGAAGGATCAAAATCTTCTCCATCAAAGTCCTCTCAGATTTTGGTGGGAAAGAAAGCATGTGGATTAAACACCAGGTTAGAATCTCCTACCCACGAAGGTACCCAAGGTTCACCTACCCATTGAGTGAAAAGGGGTGCTTTTTCTACATTGACTTGTTGAGGTTCATTTGATGTTTGAGTTGAATTTGAACTTTGAGCCACATGTTCTTGATTCTCAACTTTAGGAGGAATTACATAAGTGTGAATGGTGTCAACCTCTATGTCATGACAATATTTTTCGGAAAAGGAATCCCACTCATAATCCCTAGAATCATCTTCACTTTTAGAACCTACCATATTGATATGTGCACGAAAATCATGCACGGGACTTGAACTTTCTCCTTTATGCTGAAAACCTATGCCGACTTTCTCTTCTTTTTCTCTGCAAACTGGTTCAATAGGTTCTAACAACCCTCTGTATTGAACTCCTAAGGGTCCTCTTCCCTTATACCCCATTTTTTTCATGATATCAAATCCTTTTCCATATTGATCAGTTTGGATATTGATATGTTGCATCCTTTCATTGGGATTAGCTGAATTATCGTCCTCTTTATAAAGTCATTGTAATACCTCATTATCTTCTTTGTCCATTTCTTGTTTGTCACATTCCCTTACAAAGTGGGAATTGTATTTATGAGGTTTATGATCTTTGGATGGCTTCCCACGTGTCCTTAGAGATGTAGGTAAATCAAATAGGGAAACAGAATATTCCCCTACCCCTTTTGAGTTAATTTTGCATTGTTTCTCAAATTGATTCATTAGGTTACTCATCTTTTCATAATGATCTTTCTTAGCTTGTTCTCTCTCCTCCTTAGTGGGTTTCAAAGTTTCCATTCTTAGTGTTGAAGTCTGAACTGAATTATCCTTTGAATCTAAACCCTCATAACTCATCTTTGCTTTTCCCTTACTCGATGTAGTTGAGTTAGTTTGAATAGGTTAGAAGTTGATGTGACATTTGATGTTGGGTTTGGACTTTCCTCTTTGGATTCTTCCATAGTAATATCAGGAATGACTCTTTCCATATTATGAGGAATATACAATTCATGACTTGGCTTTAAAGCATTGCAATATTGGAAAGGATTTGAATCTCCTCCAATCGTGATCTCTTCCCCCATGTATGGAAATTTTATGCATTGGTGATATGTAGAAGGTACCGCCTGTATTTCATGTATCCATGGCCTCCCTAATAAGATGTTGTAAGTCAATTTCATGTCAAGGAACTGACATATGGTATCATTTTTGATAGGTCCCACTTGAATTGGTAGAATGATCATACCCTTTGAAGACCTTTCCTCCTCATCATAAGCCTTAATAGTGATTTGCTTCTTTGGATCAAAGGAAGACTCAGATAACCCTAATGACTTGACAAGGTTTAAAGTAAAAATATTAAGACCAACTCCACCATCTATGAGAACTCTCTTGACCCTATGTCTTTGGATTAATACATCTATATGCAAGGGTAAGTTTTGAGGATGTGTGATAGAAATGTCATCTTGCTTTGAAAAGGAAAGACAGTGAGGGGCTATGAGATGCCCTACCATGTTCTGGAATTTTTATTCCTCCAAGTTTATAGGAATAGTGGTCTCACACAAGGCTTTTTCTAGAATATCCTTGTGATTAGGAGACAATTTCAACAACTCCAATATTGATATGTGTGTTGGAGTCTTTTGTAACTGATCCACCAAGCTATAAGGCTTTGTTGTGGGTGGTGTTTGTTTAGCCAAAATAGTTGGTGGTTTAGGGCCAATGGTAATAGGAGTACTCCCTTGTAGGGTAACCTTTGAGGCTTGCCCCCTTGTGATGAAATTAGCGAACCCTTGAATAGGTTGATCTTTGATCACAACAACATTGATAGTATTGTCATGAGTATGAGAAAAGTTAACATTATGATTACCTCTTGCATTATTCACATTGTTTCCTCCATTGTTTGAATTGGAATATTCTCCTTTTTCATGCTTATAGAAAGGAGTTTTAAAGGTTGTGTGATCTTCATTGGTTTGAGGGTCGTCCACTTTTATCACACCATTGTCTATGAGATCTTGTACCACATGTTTGAGACACAAGCAATCATTGGTCTTATGTCACCTTTTTCGATGATAGTCATAATGGCTATTCTCATTCCACCAGTTTGGCTTGATGTGAGGTTCATATGGCTGAGCCTTTGGCAGGTCAATAAGTTTATTCACAATAAGTGTCCTTAATGCATTCTCTAATGGTTCACCCAAATTAGTGAATGTCCTTTTGGGTGTAGGTGCAAAGAAAGATTTAGGCTTGGGAGTCCCTTGATTATTTCCAAAGTTGTTATTAGTATTGTTGTTGTTGAAGGGCACTTTGGGTGCTTGGTTCACATTATTGGCTTGAACTAAATTTTGAGTGAGATTGAAAGGGGTAGCCTTTAAAGTGTTAACCTCTATCACTCCATCGTTAACCACTCCTTTATTGTTGTTATTCTTCGTCCAAAATTGGTTGTTGTTGTTATTCTTGTTATCTTTGTAAAGTTTGATTTCTCCACTTTTTATCAATACCTCTTCCGTTGTCACCCCATTCTCAATTAGGTCTTGAAATGACCTAGGACATTGTAGCCTTAGTCGATAGTTCATTTCATTATTCAAGCTGTTGACAAAAATATCCATCTTCTCCTTTTTGGGTACACTTCGAGGGTATCTAGCAAATACCGCTCTCCATTGTTGTAGGAAAAGTAGGAATCCCTCTCCTTCTCTTTGTTTGGTGTTGCATAGATTAAGCATTGTAACCTCATGTTTGATGTTATAGGAATAGTGAGTTACAAATTTAGAGGCCAATTCCTCAAAGGTTCGAATGTCGAAGGGTAACTTTCAAAACCACTCCATTGCCATACCTCCCAAACTTCTAGGGAATAACCTCATAAGGTAAGTTGTGTCATGCATCAACTCTATACTTAGCGCACAAAATTCCCTTAAGTGATCTTGAGGATCAGATGTTCCTTCATATTTATCATATTTAGGATAAATAGCATTTGTTGGAAATGGAATCATGACTAAAGACTTATCAAATGGAAATGGACACAAAGCTTCGATCGAAAAGGGTTTAGGAGCCCCACTTTGTTTTATCGTGTCCAATTGCATTTGGAAAAGTTGGAATTGCTTGTTCATGAGGTCAATGGGATTAGCCTCAACTTCTTCTTGTTTGAGTTTGGTGATATCATAATCGTATGGAAGTTTGAGACCCGTTTGTGCTAGGTCTAAGAAGTACTTATCCTTGTCTTTTTCTAACACTTTTTCCATAAGTTTCATGAAGAAAGGGCTTTGCATAGCCTCATTAACCTTTTCATCAGTTAACTCCTCATCATTAGGGTCAATGTTGCCCCCATTGTTGTTATTGTTTGACCCTTGATTGTTAGGGTCAACTTTTTCTCCTCCATTGGTATTGTTGTTGGACCCTTTGTTGTTAGGATCAATATTTCCCTGATTGTTCCTATCCTTGTTTACATGATTCATTTGATCAGGATCGATATTACCAAATGGAAAAGACATTCTCAGTTTTGTTTATTTGATGGGTTATGGCAAGGGTCTTGAAGAACTAAAAGGATCACCCAGAAAAGGACACTCTTGCCTTAGATAAGATCCATCTGGTTGTAGGGTAGCTTTAATGTAATGGGATCAAGTAAAAAATGACATTAACATATATCGAATGAAGATCTTAGGTTTTTAACTTGCTTAAATGATCAATCCATGGATGAATTTTCAAAATGCCCAATAATGGCAGATTCTGATCCAGTTAAGTATTCACTGAGGTAAAACGTCCAAAAGGGTATCCAAAAATGAAATTCTCTTATTTTCAACCCCTCGACATATACCCATTGTTTGCCTTTTTTTATTTCTGGGTGGCTCTTACCTGCATGTAGGTGGCCTTTTATCATTGATAAGCGGTCACTGGAATCACTATACACGGTGCTCTGCAGTTAGCAGGCGGCGTTTGCCTGTTGATAGGCGATTTTGAAATGTTGATACGCGGCACTTTCCAGTGGCTTATGTGGCTGTTAATTATTTTCAAGCGAAGTTTTATGATTGGTAAGCAGCCCAACGTTGTTTGTACGTGGCTCTAAAATGGTGGTACGTGACACTTTGCTAATCAAAGTTGAATTTATCATTTTTTTAATATATTTTCTGGATTTAAAAATTTAAGGGTTTTGATCAAATTTGTCAAAAAGGATTCTTGCGTGAAAATAAAGTACAAGCTCAACACACACATCAAAGTTGTACCATATCCCTAAAACCACACTAAAAGTGTACGTTCTTATATGTTTTTACAGGTTTGCACAAGAATTTCTTCCAAACAGTCTACCTTAGAGTCAAACAAATTTGTCTTTTAACAATGGCTCTACAAAGGTAGGTATGCTAATTTATCAAGGTTTTCAATCCTTTCCGTTCTAAATCTTGTCAAGATCTTTTACTCCCTTGCGGGCTTCCCACATGCATGAAAGTATGATTTTGCGCAATCTCGAAGGACTACTAGAGGAAGTGAGGATGGCTTGTACAAGGTTTAGTCACTTTCTGATTAAGGTAAAGTGCATTTATTTATAGTGGGTCAGACGACATCACGGTAAAAGCAAATATCTCCCACTTTGGGTCGTTCCCTCGCACCGTCCTCATAAGGCAATTCTCGGGAGGCAGGCCCTTTAAAGCTCTAGTTAGCTAGCATGAATATAGAAAGCAAGAACCGAACTTAGTCCAACAAGTTTGGGAATCTGATTCACTCAAAGAGTGAAGAGCATATCCCTATTATTTTCCTTTGTTCCAAACACCTCAATCAAAATTATTTATTTTCAACCTCTTGACAAGGAGGTTCTTAAAAATGAGATGTGTGGTTCAATTAATCTTCCCTTTCTTTTTATCACCCAAACTTGACACTTTTGGCTTTTTGATCAACTTCAAAAAGTTGAGAGCATATACCTAATGTATTATTTGAATGGGAAATAGTAAGGTGTCCCTAATTATGCTAGACTCAAAGAATTTGCCACAAGTTAAGCAATGCAAGCTTGATTAGATAAATACCTGGTTTTTCGAAGCTAGCAAGGCTAGGCGCATTTTTGAGTGATTTAACTTATTTCCACTCACCCAGTGGTGATTGTTCCCACTCCAGCTCCTCCAATAAGTTAGTCAACACAAAGAGAGACAAAGTGAAGAAAACTTGGAAAACAAAAATAAAAAACTCCCTCCTAAAACCTCTTTCAATGAAAAAATTATCAAATCAAAGCTTATGAAAATCAATTAAAGAGTGGGAAATTTTTCTTTGTAAGAAAAAAACACTTTAATGTAGTGATCATATAAGTGTTCCTCCTCAAATAAAATCTCTAAAAGATTGGATGCATGTATTTGTTTATCATTTTTAACCTTAATCCTCACCTCTTTGCTAAGCCTTGTGACCCGTTTCTTTGGTTTCTGTACCTTCGGGTGATTTTTCATCTGCAGGACAGAAAAACACAGAGAGTCAAAACAGTGAATCAATAAAAACCTGATTTAAAGCAGAACCATTTATGCGGCATTTAACAGCTAAAGGGTTGCATTTAAATGCTAGTACGCATGAATAGAAACTTGCTAAGCGACTTTTAAATCCTCCTAAGCGACTTAAAACAAATCACATGCAGCTAAAGAAAATGAACAAGCAACACAGAAAGTATAAAATGCAGCTAGAGGTTGCTGGCAGGCGGCTCTTGAAAAATAGCAGGTGACACACTTTATCTAGCATGCGGCACACTTTATCTAGCACGCGGCTGAAGAACAAAAGAAGGAGATGAAAGAAGCTCCCAAGGCGGTGTTTTATTGTTCACAAGCAGCTCTAAATATTGCATAGGCGGCTCTTCTATTTTTCTACAAAATAGCACAAAGAACAAAGAAAAATACACAAAATATTAAGATTAAACATTAGAAAAGAGGCTTAAAGCCCCACGGTGGGTTCCATTTGTGTGTGTAAGATTAACACCTTCATGAAATTAGGATAATAAGCAACAACTCTATGGAAAGAAAATGTTATTTAATCTAAAAATTGAAGTTTAAAACCCATATCATCTCATGGTTCTTTATCTAAGCTTTTTTAAGAGAGCTCTTAGTCTTAATCTCTCCCAAGGACAATCCTAGAACGAGAAATAAATGATAAACAATGTTCAAATCTAGCTCAAAATGCTCCAAGATGTGTTATAAAACAACAAATGCTCCTAAACATGATATACTAAATGCTGAAATATGATCAAAAAGCTCTCAAATGCTCTCCAAATGCCTATAATAAGGATGCTTTTGCTCTTGAAATTCTTAGATCTCAAACACAAAGGAAATGACTTGTATTTATAGCATTTTCCCAAGGGTAGGGGGTAGAGTGAGTTGATCACGATCAAACTTTGGTTTAGTCAAAAGCTTTGAGGTGTTCTCAAATGGAGGGAAAGTTGGTTGGTTGTCTCAAAAAAATTAGGAATTAAATAACTCAATCATTTAATTAATTTAGCCATGGAAGGGTGAATGGGTTGGATTTGATCTTTTTGATTTGAACTATACAATTAATTGATTAAAATCAATTGCATAATTTGATTAATCCCTTTAGGCTTGAATTTAATTATTTAATTTCATGATTATTTGATCTTTTAATTTGATTTGATTTTTGTCCACTTGATTTGATAAATGTCCATTTGATTTGATCCATTTGTTTTGCATTGAGATGGGATTAGAGGCAAGTGGCTGAGATTTGCAATTTTGAATGTTTAAGGATACATCTGGTCAATTTTAGGTGTCTACAAAACTATTTATGGGTGAAGATATCAAGCTTGTGATAAAGAAGCTAGGAAGTGGTAAAGCTAGTGATATTGATGGGCTACAAGTTGAATTTTTAAAATGGGGAGCGGAAATCCTTGCGCCTCACATAAAAGGTATCTTCAATTGTGTCATCTATGATGGTTTTCTGGTGGATTGGGTAACAAGTGTGGTTATCCCTCTTTTTAAAAGTGGTGACATCAATAATCCATCTAACTACCACACTATTATGGTCAACCCTCTTTTTGGCAAACAGTTTGGGAGCATGATAGAACGGAAAATAAGCAGTTGGATAGAAGGTGAGGGGAAAAGGGCCAGAAGGCAAGAGGGTTTTAGACCTAGGCATTCCACCATTTACCATTGCATCACTCTTTATCATTTAATAGAGAAAATATTGGATAATCGGGGAGAAGAAGCTTATTTTTGTTTTGTAGACTTTAAGAAAGCCTTTGATACAGTACCTAGGGACAAGTTATGGAACAAAATGATAGAATTGGGTATCCCTGACGAGTATAGAGCAATAGTGCACAAATTGTATGACAAAGTTAAAGCCAAAATCAGAACTAATGAAGGAATGTCTGGATGTTTTGGTAGTGAAATTGGTGTTAAACATGGATGTCCTTTATCCCCAACCTTGTTTGGGCTATAAATTAATAAATTAGAAACTTGGTTAAACAAAATGGATGGGGAAGGTGTGCATTTGGCAGGGTACGTGTCATGCCCAAAAATTTACATCCAAAACGCAATAAATTTTATTTTCAAAAGGAACAATAATGTCTTGATAAAAGCAGATGAGAAATTAAATCAAGTTTTCTAAGCTAGGTTTAAATTGTACCATGCTAGAGTGATAGTATATGCTAAAAGCAAGAACTAGTTTTAGGGTCGAGGGGGGATCATGATTGTATGTCAACATCCCTCAACACTCTATTTTAAATAACCAGGGTTCAAGTTGTTTAAGTACTCTAGTTAGGTTCTTGACCTATCTGCACCCGGAATAGGGAGGTGAACCATTATAGGGCAATCTGAATTTCAATCTACTAAGGTCTCTTTTATAACATGAAGGTTATGATTTGACATATAAACTAACGCTAATAAAGTGGTCATAGTATAATTATATGCATATTTAAAAGAGATTGGAGATGTGAACAACATATTAGATTTGCTGAACTACAAATCAACCCAAGAAACCTGCATGCAAACACTGTCGCGAGAAGAAGCAGAGACAGAAGATAAACAGAAAGCTATGGCGGCCAATAGGCCAGAGACAGGAAAATCATCTTGACAGAAATAAGCTTCTATTAACAAAATGAAATTACAATACAATCTCCTTACAG
>MU227615.1:657146-685708 GCA_018584345.1 Thuja plicata | reverse complement strand
TTTATTTTCTCCTCTCTTTTTTTTCTTTCTCTTTTTTTTTTTCCTCTTTTTTTTTTTTTTTTTGTTATCATGTCCCCTTTTTATTTTGTGATGCAAGATACTCCTGCATCATTATCTTAAGGGGGGGTGTTAGAGTAATATTCCTTTGAGTTATTAATTAAATAATTTCGATCTAATTACTAACTCACCTATTCACTCTAGTTTGCTTTAGCTAACCTTAGGGTTTCTCTTTTAGGGTTTCGTGATTCCTTTATAAGGATTCACCTCTTTTGTTTTAGATACGGAGTTTTTCATCATCACATTATAATCTAAAAACATATCATTAATATATTATTTTCTGTTGCATACGATGTCTCCTCTGGCTTTTTGGCCGCCATAGCTTCTTCTGTCTTTGTTTCATTGTTGTGACAGGTTTGCATGCAGGTGTTCTTGGGAGATTAGCTTTTCAACCTAATCCAACAGGTTTTTCTTATCTAGTTCATGCTTTGTTTTATGTAAATCTCTATCATATGGCTGGGTAGTTTATAATGTTAAATTTTGTTCCTTTATTTAAATATGGGGGCGGGTCTTCTTTCACAAGTTATAGTTTTTTTAGTGCAGAGCGCTGCGCGCTTAAGGCAGAGTGTGGGGAGATGGGAGTGGACGCGGTCCCCCCCACCACCACTGTGGTGGCCATGTCCACCACAGTGGTGGGGGAGGGGGATCGTGCCTCCCCCTCTCCACACATATAAACCACGCGCGAGGCGAGGTTGGACTACGCCCCNNNNCCCCCCCCAACAAACCAATTTTTTTTAATAAATTTATTTTGTCTGTTGTTTCTTTTATAAAAAAAAATATAGAGCGTAAAAGCATTGCATAAAAAATAATCTTATTAGTATTTTATTAACTCCAATATATATATATATATATATATATATATAACCCTTAATTGATTTGCATACACAAGTAGAGTAGTAATATTATTATTTTTACAAAGAGAAAACAATACAGAAATCGATGTGTATTTTAATTCATAAGGAAATTTTCTTTGCAAGTTACATCCACAACATTCTTATTTAGATAGGTTTCGTGTTTCAAATATAATAATAACCTTCCAAATTTCTACCTCTCAATATTGCATTCAATGTATTTTTCTTCTTCTTCTTTCCAATAGATAATATACTACGAAAAAACTTCCAGATTTAATAAAAACAACAAATAAAATGCAAAATTGAATTTAATAAAACAACAAATAAAATGCAAAACTAGATTTAATAAAATAACAAATAAAATGCTAACAGACATGCATTGTTATGTAAATAAGAAATACCTTATACTCTTTTATACATATAGCTGCAAATATAAGTTTGGATGAGTTTTAGGAATTGATACCCTCATGCCATGATATCCAAAATTTCTTCCCATACAATGCCATTACAACTATATAGAAACTAGTAAAGGACTTTTTAAACTAGCAAGAACGCTACCTAATAACCTTGATGCAAATTTCTAGTCTTGATAACTTTTACACAAACCTTTACAAAACCACACATGCCTCCACTATCATAACCCATTTTAACTCCAATCTCCAAGAGCTCCTAAATCTGCAATAAGAAGGAAGGAAACAAGAAGACCATGGGTTTGCTCTCCTCCCAGCCTAGGTCTTTACAAGACCACCCCCGAGCTAGGGGAACCAAGATTAAACAGGTTTCACAAGGAACATAACCGTGCAACATTCCACATCACACCATAAAACAAATACCCATTTAAGGCTTGCACATAGGGTCTCCTAATGACCCATCAATGGGGTGAAGGAGAACAAGCACTAGATATAAACTATAACAAGTGTTATATTGCCTTCACAAGGCCTATGAAAATAACAACCTTTCTTCTTACTTCATAACTCACAAAAATCCCTACACTCTTCACCCCAAAGCTTCTCTACCCTCCCAAGGGTGAGATTGGCCTTGCACACCCAAACTACATACAAGAAAATGAGACAAAGAAACTTCCATGAAAACATTACGACAACACAATCTTCTCAACCATATCTTACAACTCTCAAAGCACAAACATGAAGAAAACATCCTTGCACAATACCATCTACCACAAAATATCTTGCATACATGAATCAACTAAAAAAATGGAGATAGTGCAACCAACCTTGATCAAGTAATGGCACAAATGAGGTTGATGATAAGCTTCCATCCCTAAATCCTTCTCCCTCTTTCTAAAAATATCCTCTAAGTCTTAGTTGTCTCCAAAGATGGAGAGTGGGTGAACAACCAAAGTTTCCCCAAACTTCCCCCTAAATGCTTCTCTCACACTTCCCAAAATTTCTTGGGTAGAGTGTGTGTTCTCATTGGTTGGTCTTCCCAACCTCTTACACACTTGTCTACCCAAGGACTAGCTCTCACAAGTTGATTTTCGTTCATCTTGGGAAAACCAACTTTTGGAAGGGCTCAAGACACCCACCTAGGTTGTCCTATGGTCAAAAATGACCCTAACCCATAGGTACACCAAGTGGGCCTTCAAAAAGGACCTAAACTCAACCCTCAATGTCCTTTTAACCCATCAAAAACCCCTCTTAAACTCACCCACGAATTTCAAGTGATGTGACCATTTCTAAATCTCACTAACCAAGTGGGCACACATGGGGATCCTACAAGGTACCCTCCTAGGTTTGGTTGCAACCAATCTCCACCCAAAAGGGACATGTCATTGCCACATAAGCACAACACAAGTGTCAAGTGACACACACACACACACACACACACACACACAAATGGCTTGCCCATTTGAAAATACATAACCACAATTAACATTTAATAACAATTAAAACCATACACTTCACTATTACAAATTTAAAATACTTCACAATGAGGCTTTATCTCTTTCATAAAGAGCAACCTTTATTTTCACATAGGTTTAATCTTAATTCCCTGATTTTAACACCATGGTCATCTTCCCTACACACTAAATCTGAATATCAGTAGTCCAAGGAATAATATGCATCATAATGAAATATACTTTGTTCGAAACCTCTACAAAACTTCTACATAATCAATTCACTTTTTACTATGCATTCGTAAGCATCCCTTAAACATTTAACTTTCATTTCATGTTAGAAATCATATTGTATCATAACTGAATCAATTCACCATTCCCCATTTAATCACATAAGCATCAGTTAGTCTTTCACATAATCATAACGTTCACCATATCATTATCCATAATGCAAAATCCATAATTGTGACATAGTAATCTAATCCAACTAACCAAAGTGTTTCTAATTATAATAAATCATAACATTACCTTGCTAGCCTTTTATTTTAACCAATATAATATTTAATTGCATTATCCTTTTAATCATCAAAGCACCTATCATTTATCAGAATCCTACAATTTCCTTATCCTAATTCAATCCACGCTATACAAGCACTTAACTATTAGTCATAATAATTATTAAATCAATATGTCCTAATGCAACATAATGCTTCATAGAGTAGTCAACATAAGTAAGAAGATAATAGGGTACACTCTCACAAGAGTACTACATGGTCATCTATGAAATAATAACTCAATCTACAACCCTCAGAGTATCAATCATAAAATGGAAACAAGGGAGGCACTACAATATGTTGTGAAGCTTCTTTTGTATGTTGATGATCTTATTTTAATATAAAAAAAAATAACTCAAGGTTTTAGAGACCATTTAAGGGCCTTAGAGTGCTTTTGCTGGGAGGTTGGAATGCACGTGAACATTACCAAAACCAAAATCATGATTTTCTCTTTAAGGAGAAAAGAAAAGCAAATTACGTTCCTTTTTTAAGGCAACCTTATGGAATTGTGAAAGAATACAATTATCTTGGGATTGGTTTTCATTATAATCTCAGTTGGGAGACTTGTTGAGTGAAAAGGTTACAGGGGGGCTAGAAAGCCTTGTATTTACTCCAGAAAAGATGTAGAATGAATGAACTCTGGGATTGGAAAACCAAGAAGACTCTTTTTAGTTTGATGGTTACGTTGGTGGTTCTTTATGACTACGAGGTTTGGGGTGGTAGCCTGTCAAACTGCGGTTGGAGGCATCTAGAAAGAATTCAGAAGCAGCTAATTACAAGCAATCTCAAAGTTAAGACCTCCGTACCTTTTGATAGCCTTTTAGCAGAATCTGGGACTTTTCCTTTGGAAGCTTCAGTGATAACGCGGTTACTTAGCTACTTAAAGAAGGTTGAAAACATGCAAGACCAACGATGGCCAAAAATTGTGAAGGATGAGGATCTTATCCATAGAAATAAAACATGGATGAAGCAAAATAATAGGTGGTTGGATAAATAGAATATTAAGCTACATGAGTGTCCTAACACAAATGTGGACATAAAAAAATTTGTCATAGAGAAGTTTCAGAGTGTCATGTGGTATAATAACATCGGTTAAAAAAAGGCTTACTATATGCATGTGTTCAACCCAACCGGGGAACATGGGGAGAAAAAATACTTAGGGTCTTCTATTAAATGGAAAGCAAGGCTGTTAATGACACATTTTAGGACATGATCACATCATCTCAGGTGCAAGACAAGAAGATGGAAGAGGCCCAAAGAGGCTTGGAAGGAAAGAACTTGCATGTTATGTAGGACGAGTGCAATTGAAACCGAATGACACTTTCTCATGGAGTGCGCAACATATGAAGATATTCGGGCTATGTATGAAGCCATCTTGAAAGTGGACAACATGAATAGTCTATTTGAAGAGGATAAGGTCAACCAAACTGCGGGTTTGCTGGTCAAGATTCATAAAAGAAGATCAGAGTTGGAAATGATTATGGAAATTGTTTAAGGTTGTGAGTTCCTTTGGTCCCTTAGGTTACTGGGCCTCATGGATGTCATTAAAATCATTCATTCATTCATATCAAATATGAAACGCCTTGGTGTAATAATTAATATATTTAAAAGTATAATCTTATAAGTGCGTAAAGATTTATAAATTTAATCTATAATATTTTATTTATAGAAGTTTATTTTTTGTTTATAAAATTTTGAAGTACAATATAGATTTTAGGTTCATTATAAATTTTACACTAAGATTGTAACGTGTTGATTTAATTATACCTATCTTTGTGTTGTAATAAAGCTTTATCTTTTAAATTTTTATTTACTATTACTCAAGTTAAAATTAGTGGTTGAATACATGGTTTCGTATTTAATTTTAGGGGTGACCAATTTAGAGCTGTAATCGAAACATTTTGTTGGTGACACTCACACCAAGGTTCAAACCCTTGTTGGGTCATTGTGTTGATGGGTTGTTGTGCTAACAAATTTGAGAGTGTTTGGCAACTCAAATGGTTGTTGTTTAAAAATTAAAAAAATAGTAGTTGAGTACATATTTTTATATATTTGTTTTCTACTTGATTGTTACTAGATTGATTTTTTTTCATGTGAGTGCAAGTGTTTTGTGTGATAGTGAAAATCACCTTTTTAGGTTTGTTCTTTTTAATCTTTTTTATTTACCAAAATCCTAAATAATTATTTTTCTATGTTGTTTGATTTGAACTTTTTCTATGGATATTATCACTCCATTGTTCAGTTCTATTGATTTTTTATTTAAAGAGGTGGCTTTTTTCAATTTTATATGGCATGGTCTAGAAGGGATCTAGAGAGATTTTTTGTTTTGAAATTTGTATTTGACTAGAGATGGTACCGCCCATTTGGCCATAGAAATGTTCTTAATTTTTTCGTGCAAGCTATATATGAAGCTTGATTGTTCAATGGATTGATAATCATTATCCATGTGATAGATTTCTCTAAAAAATGAGGCTCATCCAATTATGTTTATTAATTTAAAGGTTATTGTGGATGGTATGATATATTTTTAGAGTATTCTTTTATATGCAAATCTATAAGTACATTATAGCCATGTTTCAAGTCCTCATCAAACTAGTACATAGGAAAAGAAATATCATTTTGATGGTATTTGTTGCACCAATACAAAATTTTCATGTTGTTACAAGATTTAGCTAAACAACTTTTTGTTTTCCTAAGTGTACTTCTTATTTAAAAGTTGTTTCTTCTTGATCTTTTGTGAATGTGTTATTTTTGTATTTTTTAATCTTTATGGGGATCATGGAAGGAAGTTATTAAAGTAGTTTTTTTTTCCAGTGAAATTTGCCAAGGCACAAGATTGGGTATGCAACTATAGGTGGAAAGGCATAATAAAAAAGAAAGAAAGAAATATAGACATCATGTTGATGTGAAATGAATTTAAGTTTAGTATCCCATTACATAGAGTCAAAATCACACTATCATGGATGCACTTGATATAAAAGAAAAGTGTTAATATATTAATATAGATTAATGATAGCATTGTAGAATATATATTAGCATAAATAAATTGTTTAATATTTATTATTATTGTTAGATCATTAGCACATTGTTGTGATTTATTTCCAGTAGGTTGTAGGTTTTTGGGAGTTTATTGTTGAATAATGACACTAATTGCTCTACTTGTAGGTTGTTAGGAGTTTATTGTTGAATAATGACATTGATTGCTCTACTTGTAGGTTGTTAGGAGTTTATTTTTGAATAATGGCATTGATTGGTCCATTATTTAATTTATATGATAAGTCATTCTCTAATGTAATAATTATCATTTCAAGAATAATGACAAAAGTTCAATTTTCAAGTTTGTGAAGTGCATTATGAAGTGTGTACATACATGCGAGACAATTACATTAAAAATTAAGTTAACAAGCTACATTATGAGGTGCACACCTATGTGATTAAATGAGCATTCAAATCAAAGATTGAAACCACACTACTGAACATATGCTTTTTATGAAACTGGTTGAAAATTTTAAATTCTCAAATTAGACTATCAAGGGCACACCTTATAAATGAAAATGTGATTTGATTCTTTAGTGATTGGATTTACATTATCAAGTGTACAACTATTTAAACAGGAATGAGTTCTATATTTGTAAGAACCCCTTCATGTTTTTCCCCAAAACCATAATTGGATTGGTTTTACATTTTGTCAAACACTTAGCATGCAAAGTGTTGAAATTCTTATTTATGAGTGTTTATATATTTTTGGATGTTTGTTTTGAAGGTTCTCAGTGTCGACACATAAAAAATTATATAGAAAAGATAAATAAATGTTTGCATAAACTTGTACCAATAATTTAATTCCCAAATATACCTTTTTTATTGCCACAACAATTTTGATTATATTGATAATCACATGTGGTACAAAGTATATCAAACTAGTATAAATCAAGGAAAATGCATATAATGGTTCTAAAAGTTAGCTAACATAAATGTGATATCACTGATCCTTCTAGATTGATGGAATGTATTTGATATAAATCATGTACAAAAGCTCTATTATTGCTTGTAATTCCTCCAAATGAACCCTAGATGATGAGGTCAACGTATCCCACTAGGTAGTGATCCTTGTAGGCATGAATTGTTGATATGAATGAAGTCTAGCTGGTTAGAGATAAATCTAATATATAGAGCTTAACAATACCAAGGTTCACGATGTCTTTAATTATGATGGCTTCAAAAAGGGATGTTCCAAACCCTTGAATCTCTCAAAGTGGTAATTACTAGAAAATGCTAAGCAAGCAACCAGTGTTTCAAGTTTGGTTGGCCTTCAAACATGTTCCAATTACTTCAATAATGATGGTGTTGTTGATGAATATTAAACCCTAAGTGACCTAGAAATAAGTGTCTTCAAATTGTACTCAAATAAAATGAATTTGATATAAAACTTCTCCATATGATCTTCAAACCCTAACCAAAATTATATTGAATCCTAGCAATTATATGCCTACAAATAAAATACTAGTTCTAGCTCCTCCTCAATTCCAAATACCTACAATAAGCTCAATGGAAATATTGGATGGATTCACCGCTCCATGAAGTGGTGTTGCATTTTGTCCAAACCACTAAATTCTATGGGCTTTCATCCTTAGAACCAATTGAAGCCAATAGTTACAGTAAAAATTTGAAATTCTCCAACAATAGAGAAATACTCAAATGATGTCTCTAAAGTGAAGTTGATATTCTTTACAAAGACCTTTTGGAAGTTTCTAGGTCTTTCTCCAACATTTCCCATTTTTATTAAATTATTCCTTCCTCAAGTTAGTTGTTCCATATGAGGAAAATATACTTAATTTTTATTTTCTTTTTATTTTCCCACTTTATTTCTTATAAAGCCACTTTAAAAAAGAAGTAATTATAGACACCCTAAAATGGATAGACTTGCGACCTTGCATTACAAACACTAATTTACATCTATTAATTAATGGTTTTTTAGTCATTAATTAATCATCTATTTTCTTCTAATTTCATTCCCTGAATCATCTAATCAAATCCCCAAAATTAATTAAATAATTAATTTTATTTATTTAATTAACCTTAATTGATTAATCTCCATTAATTAATTAAATTCAATTTCCTAAATTTTAAATTTAAAGATTTAATTTATTAATTAATTCTTCTAATTAAATTATTTCATGAAATTAATTTAATTTCATTCAATAATTCAATTCTAAACCAAAAAGAATTCAATTATCTCACATGTTGAATACTTTAATTACAAAAATGAATTAAATATTCAATTAAATCCTTTCTTTAGTTCAAAAAGACAACTCTTGATCAGATCTCTGATTGCATGAATCACTCCACCTACCTCTTCAGTTCAAAAAGGTAACTCCAAATTACTTCTTTAGTTCTAAAGGTAACTCATAATTAGTTGTTTAGTTAACCAAACTTTATCTCCTCTCTCCCATCTGAGGAGGTGGAGTTTACTGATGGCTTCTCTAGTTCCCTTTGATCTCAACCATTCATCCTCCTAACTCTGGGATTGATCTTGACCATTCATATCATTCTCATTTTCTATATAATCAACCCTTCATAACCATTTGAAGGATCTAGGATTTCAAGCTCATGTGCGCCATTACTCTGTCAAATTGGTTCAAGCATCAGCCTTCTTGCGATCACATATTCGATATCATATTCTCGACACTCCTAAGTCATAGATGATGCCCACACCAATATTGAGAACTACACAAACATCATTTCAGAAGGAGTAGAGAGAGACAATAGAAGATTCAAGCTTTGTTAGTTTGAATTCATTTATATTCCTCCTTTATTGCTTGTCATTTTATTGTTCATAGTTTTGTTCTTAGTAGTTATTTGATTGATTTCCCCCATTGCAAATCGATGCTACTAACCCCCTCATTAACTCAAGATTGTGGAGGCAGATTTGATCCCACAACATTTTGGTGAACCCGACATGAATCAAACAACCCAAATATCACTTGCAGATGACATATATAAATTTTTGGCCTCGGTTGTGCGGCTGCAAGATTTATTTTTCATGTTTTTCTCGATATCCTTGTAATTTCACAATCGCCGGTATTTTACCACAATTAACGAAAATCTGCCGCAATTGACTAATTTAATACCGCAATCGATTCGAGGGTTTTGTAAATTTTTTTTGTCATTATTCAAATCTTTTTTTTCTTACTCTATGCCACAATTGGCCGATCTATACCACAATTGATACTAGTTTATCACAATCGACTAGAGTTTATTGCAATTGACCGATCTATGCCACAATCGATAACATCCTGCCACAACTAAAAGTGTTTTACCACAATTGACAACATATTGTCGCATCTGATAGGAATTTACCACAATTGACAGACAATTACCACAATCAATAGAATTATTTCTTATTTGATTCAAATTCACTATTTTTTGTTAAAATATGATTGTTTTCTCAATTTCTGT
The DNA here is from genome assembly GCA_018584345.1 of Thuja plicata. Classification (NCBI taxonomy): domain Eukaryota; kingdom Viridiplantae; phylum Streptophyta; class Pinopsida; order Cupressales; family Cupressaceae; genus Thuja; species Thuja plicata. Next base: position 675,932 of record MU227615.1, on the reverse strand, counting down.
GCAGGATTGACCAATGACAAATGACCAAAAGGGTAATCAGATGCATCCCAGGTGCTAGATCACCAAGAGAAGCCATAAGAAGGATCACAAATTACCAAACACAACAAAGAGCCATCTTAACCATCACAGCGGAAGATCAAAGAGAAGCGTACAACCAATATATGGATTATATCAAACGTTTCACAGCTAAGTACAAGGTCACAATTAGTCTTAGTGGTCTTAACAATTATTCTTCAATTCTTAATTAGATGCTTTTTGGTACTAATAAACATTTTTTGACAGCTTGTGGCGAGGAAAAGGTTAACAGAGCAACTAAAATTAACTCATTATCATTTTAGTGCTTAAAAAGAACATTGTATGCCAAACATCTTGAACCTCACATTTCCAAAATTGGTGCTTAAAATTGACGTGGTGGTTAAGAATTGAACCAAGGCAAACAATATTTCAAATTTGGTGCATTAAAATTGAATAAGCAATCATCACCTTCTTTTGGGCTTTAAAATTGAACATTGGTGCATGTATGGGTGATTAGCTTAAATTCACATTTAAAATTTTGGAGTCTAAATGATTAACCTTGTGTCTTGAGTCCTTGGTGCGCTTGCACAATCTGTTAGATTAAAAACCTTTATAATTTTTAGAAAAGTTTTGTTTGGGGAATGCACTTCTTCCTCGGAGAATGACCTTAAACCGGTAATCCTTCCGATCGATATATAAACAAGACGCGAACCAAAGTTTCATTTTATATCTAGCCAAGCTCGGGCGAGGTGTGTTGATGATAGCTTGAATCGGGTGAATATCCCTAAGTAGCCATCATGGTCAAGTAGGCTCTTAAGTGAGTCACACACATACAAACTGATTGGATGGACCCTATGGACCCTACTACAACCTTGTTAAAATAGAGGCCAACCTGATTCACTACCGAACAAATACCTCATTATAGTGCAAGGGGTTGCAAAATTTCCCCCCAAGATTCCCAACATATATGTTCCAAGGTATTGTGTTAGAGAAAGAGATCTTCACTAGCACAATAATAATATCTGGCAATGGCAAAAACACGGGCGCCTACATCGTGGACCTTCGTGTCCTAGTAGTGTGATACTTGCTATGTGAGCTAAAGAACATTCAATAATTGGGCCTATAACATTGTATTTGAAAGCCAAAATTTTCCTTAGATTAATTTGTTTGTCCTTGTATCAAAACCTGTGCTAGATTACAAAATACATTGTCCATTGTGTTTGTTCTTTGATCAATCTCTAAAACACAAAACAAAAATCAAAGCTGTCAAAACGAATCCAACGTGTTAAAATCTAGGGTGTCCAACATCAAACCTATTCTGCAAAATCAAAACAATGTTCTGGAAATCAATTTTATCAGACAATGAAACCAATTTGAAATCTTTTTTTAGATTGTCTCCCCTTTGTCACAATTGCCTACATCTTGCTGCAATTGATGGAATTCTGCTACAATCATCTTGTTTATTACCGTAGTTGACCTTTCTATTATCGCAATCAGTGATTGATTACCGCAATCAACCTGTCACTTTACCACAATCAGTTGAAGTTTGTCGCGTTTAAACCAGAGAATTTGAAACACCTAGCCTTACCTAAAAACCTTTGGAAAGACCCCTCATTCTGTGTAAAAGATCAGTGTATATCCCAGAAAATGCAAAGAACATTGTGTGAATCTCTAAACTTTAAAGATCATCTGTTCTTTGAAAGCACGATTATTGTCCAAACACTATTAGTTCAAAAGTTTAGACTCAAAATATCTTGATCCTGTTATCTCAAAATCATCATATCTCTATCAGTGACTTTGTCCCAGGCAATAGTCAAGAATCCTATTCTTATATCACCAAGTATTTGAGATCAAGATAAATCAACATTTGTCCTTAGAATTACCCTTGTCCAAACATAACTTGGACTCTCCTAGAAAGGTTATCCTTTTCTGTTTGCTTTATATCACTTGTTTTAGTCACAAAATCTGGACAACACTATGTCTCACACACCTTATGGAGGGCCTTACACTAGGTCGAAGGCTAAAACTACCCCTGATGAGTCTTATATCAACCAATTTCCCCCATGGGAACAAGAGCAAGAGGATGACCCTTTCAGAAATACTAATACTGCTCTTTTGAGAATCCACGTAGACCAACATTATTCCATGATGTCATAGAGGAGGAGCTCTAAGACATAGAGCAAGATGCCCATTCTGCAAAGGTTGTTGATGTTGTTGTAGAGAGAAATCATGAACATTTCTTAGCTATGTTGAGTAAGAAGGGAGTCAAACTCCTCGCCGAATTTAATGTGTCAACCATATGGTCCAAGAATCCTCTCGCAGGTCAAAACACTACTTGACCCTCTCAAATAGAACCTTTGATATCCCAAATATTTCCATCTTTGACAATAACAACATCAATGCAGACTGTGTCTAATTAGACTAGCTTTGCAAATCAAGCTAGCATGTCATCCACGGAAAGCATGATAAGCTTCCATCTAAGTGCACCCATGGTCACTAGTGTGAATCAACCCTTGACCTCATGGCCTTTTCCATCAAGCTCTCATTCTATGTCCTCAATTATGCCAACAAGCAACAACCCTTTTGCAACTGTTTTGCTACTACAGTCAGACCCTACTAACCTTGGGCTCAATACCTCGCTCACACAAGGATCCATCTCTATGGATCTGACTTTCAGTCAATGCCCACCCAAGGTTATGCCTTTGCTCTTACAGGGACCACAACAACCCCAGCAACAACAACAACCCCAACAACAACAACAACAAGCCCAACAGAATCAATCTTAAACCAATCAAATGCCCCAATATCAAAATCATACATTGGGGAACCACTATCAAGTCCCAAGGACTAGATCATATGTCCCAACTCAAGGGACATAGAGGTGCAACCTCATACCTACAATGACACATAAATTCAATTCCTCCAGTGTCTCTCAATCTCAGATAGACATGTTAATCCAGCAAGTGCAAAGTCTTCAAACCCAAATGATGGACATGCAAAATCAAGGGAAAACCAAGTCTTACACTGCAGAGGATTCATATCCATACCCCTTTGATCATTGATTGCACATGTCTCTATTTCCCACTCATTTCTCGGTACCCAAGTTTGACAAATACAGGGGCAACACTAACCCTGATGAACATATCTGAGAGTTCTTTGCTCGTTGCATCAAGGTCGCACATGATGAGACATATTTAATGTGATTATTCCCACAAAGCTTACTTGGACCAGCAATGGAATGGTTCTCACACTTACCTCATGGCATCTTGTCTTGGCGAGAGTTGGCCGAAAAAATCATTGCTCACTTCCATCACAATATCAAACGCAGGGTCATCATCAAGGACCTTTGTGACATTAAACAGAAAGATGGAGAATCCTTTGTGAAATTCCTACAAAGATGGAGGAACACTGCAAATAGAATAACATATGACGTGCCTGAGAAAGACCTCATAGTCATGTTCATTGACAATATGATCCCAGATATGTCATTTACCACATAATTGCAGTTGGCTCCTAACTTCAAACAACTCATCAAACGAGGAGTTTGCTGTGAGAAAAACTTGGTCAAATGAGGTATCCTTGCAGACCCTACTTAGATAAACACCAACAAAACTACAATAGATAAAGCCAAGTGGTGGAACAAGAACAAAAATGTGACCAGTGATGGTGTCATTTATGTAAAGATGGTCAACTATGCTCAACCAAAGGTGTCACTACAAGGATCAACTACGGCCAAACCAAAACCCATGGTGCCCACTCAACAAGTGCACAATCATAACCAACCACCCCCTGTTCAGGAAACAACTGTATCAAACAATCAACGACTGACACAACGCCCACAATGGTTTCCATTTCCAAAATGAGATTACACACCATTGGGGGAGTCAATAGAATCAACCTTAAGAATTATGATACAATCAAATACTATCACTCTACCTGAAATCAAAGAATACAAACACGGTGTTGTCAAACCAAAGTGGTACAATGACAATGACTTTTGTGAATTTCATCGAGTACTATTTTTCTGTTAAAATCTGATTGTTTTCTTGGTTTCTATGCAGGATTGACCAATGAGGAAGGGCCAAAAGGGTAATTAGACGCATCCCAAGTGCTAGATCACTAAGAGTGGCCATAAGAAGGACCATAAATTACCGAACACAACAAAGAGCCATCTTAGCCATTGCAGCAGAAGATCAAAGTGAAGCGTACAACCGATATCTGGATTCTATCAAACATTTTGCAACTAAATACGAGGTTACAATTAGTCTTAGTGGTCTTAATGATTCTGGAGTTACGGGTTATTCTTCAATTCTTAATTAGACACTTTTTGGTACTAATAAATGTTTTTTGACAACTTGTGGCGAGGAAAAGGTTAACATAGCAACTGAAATTAACTCGTTGTCATTTTAGTACTTAAAAATAACATTGTATGCCAAACATATTGAACCTCACATTTCCAAAATCGGTGTTACTAACCCCACTCGTTAACTCAATATTGTGGAGGTAGATTCGATCCCGCGACATTTTTACTCAAATATTTTGTGCATAGAAGATTGCATTCATTTATTGCATAAGAAAAATCCAAAACATGTGCATAGTAGATCATATAATCAATGCATCCATCATCAATAACATCATAACTAACATAGGAATGCATTCATCATCATCATATAGTGATTCACATTTTCAACAAATTAATGCTCATTTGACGCATTTTTTATGCTTAATTTGTTGAGGGGGCATATAGTCCACCTGCTGTCACTGGGGCAAGCTGGGGCAGGATCAAATCTGAAAATTCTTTGACACCACATGATGAATCACATTGTATCAAAGAGGGACAAATGTAGCCACCCTAAAATGGCCATTCTTGCGACCTTACATTACAAACACTAATTTTCATCTATTAATTAATAGTTTTTTAATCATTAATTAATCAACTATTTTCTTTTAATTTCATTCCCCAAATCATCTAATCAAATCTCCAAAATTAATTAAATAATTAATTACCCTTAATTGATTAATCTCCATTAATTAATTAAATTCAATTTCCTAAAGTTTAAATTTAAATATTTAAAATTATTAATTATTTCTTCTAATTAAATTAATTTCATTTCATTCAATAATTCAATTCTAAACCAAAAAGAATTCAATTATCTCACATGTTGAATACATTAATTATAAAAATAAATTAAATATTCAATTAAATCCTTTCTTTAGTTCAAAAAAGAGAACTCTTGATCATATCTCTGATTGCATGAATTACTCCACCTACCTCTTCAGTTTAAAAAGGTAACTCCAAATTACCTCTTTAGTTCTAAAGGTAACTCATAATTAGTTGTCCAGTTAACCAAACTTTATCTCCTCTCTCCCAGTTGAGGAGGTGGAGTTTACTGATGGCTTATCCAGTTCCCTTTGATCTCAACCATTCATCCTCCTATCTCTAGGATTGATCTCAACCGTAAATATCATTTTCATATTCTATATAATCAACCCTTCATAACCATTTGAAGGATCCAAGATTTCAATCTCACGTGCGCCATTGCTCTTTCAAATTGGTTCAAGCATCAAGCCTTCTTGTGATCACATATTCGATATGATATTCTCGATGCTCCCAAGTCATAAACGCTGCCCACACTAATACTGAGCACCACACACAATGTTTCAAAAGGAGTAGAGAGAGACAATAGAAGATTAGAGCTTTGTTGGTTTGCATTCATTTGTATTCCTCCTTTATTGCTTGTCATTTTATTGTTCGTAGTTTCATTCTTAGTAGTTATTTGATTGATTTCCCCCATTGCAAATCGGTGCTACTAACCCCCCTTGTTAACTCAAGATTGTGGAGGCATATTTGATCCCCCGACAGTAATATTTTTACTTTTATAAATAAAGTGACTTTTTTCCTCAAATAATTATCTTAAAATATAAAATTTTCCTTGTTTCTTCACAAATGGCTTCAATGTTACACATTTTTTACCTCTAATTGGCTAAATATTATTAGCTCCAAATTTGGAGACATTACAAGTATTCCCACCTCAAGATTGCTTGTTCTTAAGCAATAACATGTATTAAGCTCAAATATGTCAACCAATATCTGAATCCCAAATTTTAATCTATGAGCTTGGTATGTATTTTCATGTTTTATGTTATGCTACATAAGGTTTGCAAAGGATATATTATGCAATCTTCTCTCTAAAAGTGATACAATCCTTTGTGTGTAGTTGGCTAATTTTCCAAAGTCATGCAAATCTTCATAAATTCTACATTTCTCCACTCTAATAAGAACATCAATGGGCCCAAATTCATGAAGAAACTCATCATGATCTCAATAAAGGAATGCACTAAACATGCAAATGTGAGGACCCAAAACCATCACACTCTCACACCAATGAATAACAAAGAGGCAAATGTCTCTTACAATGTCATCCATGTCAAATGTCCATCTAAATATAAATGAATTCCCATGAATTTGAATAATGATAATCTTAAATGTGTAATCAATCATGAAAATACACCATTTGTTGTTGTTATAAATCATAAAAACTTCCAATTCATAATCTCACTCCAAATGAAGTAGCAAGTATCTCCAATGACAAAGGATTATAGGAGCTCATCAATATGCCAACCTCCAATAAGGAAAGGATGATACAAAACTCTCTAACTCCTCCAATTAGTTGTTGTACCCAAAATACAAATAGAAACATAGGTGGTTGGAAATATGGAACAACTATCTAATACTAATGTGTGGAGTACAACCTAATAAACTAGGGTTGAAATGCTTCTCTTTATGTGCAATTTGTCATTTCGTTCTTAGTTGAAACTTATCCAATCCAAGTAAATGCCACTCAACATGAAGAACATTGATCATGCATATCTCATATCCTAAAAAATGAACAACTCCATACTCCAATAATGTATCATGAGAAAGAAGCGTATTAATAGCCTCTTTAAGAGTCTTCACATGCTTAAACAAGCTAAGTTAGCAATTTCACTATCGATGTACACTCCTTCATAGGCTGGTCCAAAAGATGTAATATCTACCACATGAACCTCTGGAATAGATAACTCCTCAAACCTTCCATGAATGATGAATGACCCAACCAAATCTAAATCACTTATGTCTCCCTCTACATGTGTAGGTATAAAACTAGTGGTTGATCCATCAAGTGTGTGCTCAATTATCTCATCTTCATCTATGATTTGAGACTTCAATGGGTTCTCTAAAAGATTAAATTCATGAACCTCATGATGTAAACTAGATACCCCCCCCCAAAATTTCATAATCATACATCTTTTCTTGTTCAATCGCAACTACATGTTCTTCTTTCTTCCTCATCTAAAGAGTCTCATCCCCTGTGTGTTTTATCTCCATATCTTCTTCCCTTGGAATAAATAGTGAATGAAGTTAGACTTATTGTCATTGTATTGCTTGATCTATATGATTTCAATATTCCTTGATTCCTAGTAGATGTTGTTTTTCTTGGTTAGTTGACAACTTGTCCTTCTTATCTGTGTGTAACCATCCACCACACATATCTTGTGCCTTCTTAGCATCCTCATGGTATGTGTGTGGTAATTCTCAAATAAGCAATGGGGGATCAAGGCTAGGCTCATAAATCCATTTTCTCCTACTCATATTGGAATACGAGGTGACCAAGAGACGAATATGGTTGGCTAACCCCTTTACACAAGGAGATTCAACTCAATATCTATGATTTTAGGGCCCCTATTGTAACACCTCTACCACCTTAACACAACAAAAAGTATTATGGAACTAAACTTACACTTAATGCTAATAGGGTAATTCTGTTTGATGTTGAAATATCCTTTCAAGTTTTCCTTTTTGCTTATGTGAGTCTCCTACTTTATTCGGTGTGCATGTTGGATTTACTTATCTAATCTATTATAGTGGACTATTTATGATGCCTTGTTGTTTCGGGACTTAATGATGATGTTGCTTGATGATCTACACTTATGATGGATAGTTTGATGTTTTTAGGATTATTAATATGTCTGCTTTATGGTTATGTTCAATGACGGTCATGTTTCATGCTTATGATATATTGTTAAGGGCTAACCCATAATTTTATTGATGTCATTAAGGATGATTTAGGTTTTTTGAAATATTTTATGTTATTTCCTTATGTTGATCTTTCCCATGATGTGATCATATGATGAGGGAGGATGACGTATTACTCATTCATGAGGCTCATATGATATTTTGATTCCATCTTCATTGATTGTATTAGCTAATACATTACACACACATATGCTACTATCTTGTGCATGTGATTATGTAGTTACCAAGCATCGACTCCACTTGGCTTCAAAGCCCTGAACGTGCCTTTATAATCCTCAATGTTAGTTGAGGGGATGTAGCATTAAGGCCCAAAATTTTACCTAGCCTAAGTTATTGTCCTAATTTAGGGACAATTACCTATCATTTAGATTACCATATCAGATTGTCGTGGTGACAAATCTTGATTCACCCAATCCCTTTGCTTGTGTCTCGGTTTGAGGGTGTTGATTTTATTGATGATGTATTTATTTTGGATTAATTTATGATTGATTAAATTGTGTTTTAAGATATATAGTATTTTATTGGATAATTAATCAATATTGTTACTTTAAATATTAAATACCCCTTTAATAATATATATATCTTAAATTTATATAGTCCTCTTATTTTATAGGAGATTATTATTATAATTATTTTTGAGAAATGTTATATATAAAAGGAGTATTCACTAGCATACCTAAATTTTTAATTAATTTTTTTTGTAAAATAAGTCGAGAGATATCAAATTTCAAGATATCTAACATTGATAAATATAAATAATTTATCAAATTCTGTATTGACAAAATAAGAAGATTGTAAATAAGTAAAAAATAAGGTTACTAAATATCAATTTCACAATTTTATATCTACAATATACATGAAATACATAGGATCCAATAAATTTTTATGATATAAGGGCTCCATTGCTAAAAAAACTGGATGTACTAGTTTGCACATATCCAATTATTTTATTTGAAATGTTTAAAAATCTTTTTAACCATAAAGAAATACATAGAAGTAAATGAACATAATAAAACCTAGAACTCAGCAATTAAATCTAATAAAACTTTGCTTTCAGATGCACAGTCAAACTTTTCTACTTTTATGACAATACATTTAACCCTGTGTTCATCATCATAAGTCTCTTCTTTCACATGAAATTTAAATATGTATTTATTGAAAATGTTTTTTTGGATAATTTATCATAGTTTGACATCATATTGTTCTTCATGCTTCAATGTTTTTTATTCCTTTGTTGTAACACCCATAATCACTTCTTGTGATTTTCCAAAAATAGTAACCCAAGTGAAATTTCTATGGTCTTGCACTTTACATTGAAGCATATATATGTAATCATATTGAGGAAAAATTTTATCACATCTTTTACAATACCAATTACCATTTCCATCACTGTTCACCTTCTTTTTGCATTGTTTATCTTAAATTTTTAAGGGGCAAGTTGTATAATAAAAAATTTCCACCTTTTTCTATTAAGATAGTTTATGAAAATATACAATTAAGTAGCTGGATCCAGAGTCTGTTAACAATAACTATTCACAACCCCCATAACATATACAGTTACAAAATTGGGGGAGTGATATTAGATATTTCTATAACATATCCTAATCAGAGTATATAGGTCGTATTACGAGATCAATATAAGGTTATAAAAAGAAACATATGTAGTCATATATGAAAACTATTCCTAGCCATTATTCTGGTTGACAGTGTCCCTTGGGACCCATGGATTTTCAACCTGTAAATTATCTTGTTCATTTGCTACATCTGGATCCCATCCTGTGAGCTCCCCCTGCAAATTGTGAGTGGCAAGAGTATCCACCTATACCCTGGAGTCTAGATGGCATTTGTTCAGAAGATTTTTCAGGTCCTCCACTTTCATAGGAGTAAGAAAGATTTGAAAGTCAACAACATACTAAGCACACTACACCTCATCCTTGTGAATCATCAGACTACCCTCCTGCATTGACACCATGAACTTACTCTTTGTGATATTGAGAACCATAGACACCTATGTCATAATATGGAAATGAGTGAGTTTAAGATTAAACTCAGTAGGTTTCCTTTTCTTCATCTCAAAAACCTCTCTGTTCTTGTCCTTCCAAAGAGTCCATAGTACTTCATTTGTCAATGCAAACCATAAACTATTAAGTTTAGAGTCAAACATTTCTACATATCCAGCAAGAATTTCACTCCAATAAATATTAGATTTACAGTTCCAAAGACAAGGAGAACAAAGAAAAATAGACCAAATCTTGCGTGCATAAAGACATTCAAAGAAAATATGCTCAAATGTTTCAACAGATTTACACATACTACATATAACAGGAGTTAGACCTATAGATGACAAGACATGACCCACAATAAGCTTTTTGGTTAGAAGCAACCACCTAAAATAGATTTTCTTAGGTTTAGATTTACCCTTCCATAAATATTCAAAAAAGAATTGCCTATTAGAAAAGGGGTTAATAGGTCCCCATCACTGAGTCACACATGAGATGATAGAGGATTCCTTTTTGATAATGTGATATAATTGTTGAGTAGAGGTAGCAGATAGTAAATTTTCATCTATCCATTTACAGTTTTTAAGAAATGATGCATAATCAATAATGTCTCCTTTTATTTTTCCTTTTACTGCCTTCTTGATGAGAGTATAAGTTTTCTTCTGAGAGGCAAGAATATTGAATTTGGAACTAATGTACTCCCACGACCCCAGGTGCCCATCCATCAAGATGTCCTGAATTATAGAGATCCCTTTCAAATTCCAAAGTTTTGCAGAGAAACTTTAAGTAAGAGCCAAAGGTTTGCCATTATAACACAACCCCCACCAAATAGATCTATCCCCAACATAATAGAAAGGAGTACCACATACGTCTCCCCTATCTGGAATGAACTCTCTCACCTGAACCCAAGGTTTCCAGAAAGATTGAAATATTTTTTAGCCAAACAACTTCATTCTGTAATCTCCCATAAATATGTCATACATTGGAACATTTTTCCATTGTTTCCCTTTTCTGATAATAGATCTTTCTATTTTATTTATGATAAGAAATTTCTAAGGCTCATTACCCCAGAGAGCTTTATAAATCCATTTGCTGCCAAAGCAATGCCATGGACTTTAATGTCCTTCAATCCCAACCTTCCATGTCTTCTTTCCTGACAAAACCATTCCCATTTCACACAGTGTCTTTTCCTATTACCTCTCCCATCAGACCACAAAAAATACCTAAGGATCCTTTCAAGCATATTAGCTTGAGAATTTGCAAACATCCATATCGAGGCATAGTAAATGTGATGAGCAGAAAGAACTTTTTGAACAATTTGCATCCTATGAGAAATAGATAGGGTTTGAGTCTGCCATTTTATGTATTTTCAACTTATTGTTTGAGTCTGAAAATCTTTCTCAATGTTATTTAACTTATTTTTCCAATAGGATTCTTCTCTGTTTCTATCCATTGCAAGTTTCTTACCAATAATTTGGAAAATACTCTTCCAAGTCTCCACCATCAATTCCCACAACATAATAGCATCTGCTAGAGGATTACAAAGTTTAGTTAGGTTGGTGACCATCTCAATAGCTTCAACATTATCAGGGTCATCAAGTAGTGAAACATTGAGTTTAAAGGAATTACATCATTTTTTATCAATGCCATAATTACCACTTCTTTCAAATTTGATGCAGGATTGAATAGGTGAATGATCTAAAATAGAGGTTGGGAAGACCACCACTGGAGCATGAGTACCTTCAGGGATGAATGAGAAGGCAGATACATCCCCATAAAATCTATCTAGTCTACAATACACTCTCTGTTTACCCTTCTGATTATTGCACCAGGTGAACCAGATATCCTAAATTTTTTTATGCATATATTCCATGGGGTCAAGAAGATTAAACTTTATTTTGAACTTCTGCCAAAGAGGATCAGTTCATAGAAGTTGTTAGAAAGAAAAGGAAGACTGGAGACAAAATCTCCTTGTCTAATAGTAATAAAGGCAAGAAGAACCTCCCAAATTGTTTTAATCGGCTGTGCAAAAGCACAAAACCTCCCTCAAAGTAATTGATCATGTTACACATCCATAGTTAGAATGTTTGAGGGTTAGAGATGCTTGATAGGAAATATACAGTTAGGAGATGGTGTAACTAGTTGGTGGATAAAGATATTATTTGCTTACAAGAAATTAAAGTTGTAGGATTTCAAGCCCACACTATTCTTAAGTTTCTTTGGGATAAAGCAATTGGATTTCACTCAAATCATGAGAGGGGTAAAGGAGGAGTGGCTATTCTCATTAACCCAAAATGGGATGAGCATATTGATAGCCATGGATGTTCACCTTGTTAGAGAATTATTTGGGTGACCTTTAAATTTGGTCAAGAGGTGTTTGGGATTTGTAATGTTTATGTAGCTAACAATGAGAGAGAGAGAGAGAGAGAGAGAGAGAGAGAGAGAGAGAGAGAGAGAGAGAGAGAGAGCAAAACTTTGGGAATGGTGTTTTTAGCATCTTCCTAACAACCCTTGGCTTTTTGTAGGAGATTTCAATATGGTGGAACACAGGGCAGATAAAATGGGAGGGCTGGATCATGTGTGGAAAAATTTCCACCTTTATAAAAGATAAGGTAGCTTTTATCACAATTTTACAAGGTGCATTAGATCGACCAAGTCCCACCCTTAATTTGTGCCACATTTTAGATTGTCCAACATTATGAGTTTTCCTTTGTAATAAAATGGGAAGCAAGATATTTCCCTTTTGTATCAAACTAGGATCTCAATTGATATTCCTCTAGAAGATTTGGATTTATAATAAGCTGGTTTGTGTTGATTGTCCATATATATTTTCCTCCAAAATCACTGATGCGTCTAACCTTTATAGCAAGAATGGGAACGATCCTAACTCACATAGATCTTGGAGTTGTTGGCCTTCCTTATTGCAAAAATCACCCCACATTGGCAACTCCACTATGAAACATGGCCTATCTTTTAATTCAAGAGTTATTTTTTGAGCTTGTATGACATTCATTTTGAATATAACATTTGACAGATAAAATGAAAAAACAACACCAATGATATCAACTATAGAATTGTTTTCCATGCCATCGATTTAACTTATTGATATATAATTAAAATGTTGTTTCGGTATAAAACTATCTTCCTCCAAACACAACTCAATCATGGAATTATCGTGTAATATAATTTCCCAATAATTTTTTAAATGGTTGAAATTTTTGTGTGTAGGTTTAAGGCTTCCATTTGAGATTGTAAACACTTTCCCAATCTCTCTACAAACATAAAATTTATCTACAATAACATTAAAATGTGTTACTCTTATCTCCCCACCATCAAAATCAACCAGGTCAAAACTAAAAACTTAGTTTTCATCTCCTCTTGCATTGTTGAACTGATGAAGTTGAATCTTTGTAGTAACTCTAGCCTTTATTGTCCATATGCTCCTATAAGGATTCAATGTTGTAATAGGAAGGATTTTTGTGGTAGATTTATTTCTTACAATAATTAGTTGATCATATGATTTGTTGGTAGAATCCATGTCTTTGTCATCATAACATAAAAAAAATAAGAGTCAATATAGTAACATGAAGGTACATTAAACACAATAAGACAGAATGAATGGCATTAAATACAATAACCAAGCACACAAATACATAAGGTAAGCTTAAATATATAATTCAATGATAGACTGGAATTTTTAATACACCTAACACTTAGACAAAAACTTTTAAACAAAATCAAAACCACATTACCATATATTTAACTTATTTAATTTTTCTCACTCAAACATAGATTAATTTTCTATAATATTTGATAATCAATCATCCAAGTTAAATATTAGATATTGCTCTAGTTATTTATACAGTCAATACATTTTTATATTAGATATTAATCAACTTGATAAATTTAAGCTTTATACATTCATTTACAAAGTCATATTTACATCTATATGGCGACAATGCTTTTCATATAAAAAATAAATATTCTACTTTTGTATATCCAATTAGAAAATAACAGTGACATCCATCTGGCGACATTGCCTTCCAGATAAGAAATTAACTCTCTAATTTTATGTATTCATTTGAAAAATTACAATAATAACTATTTCCTAGCATAATTTTGAAATAAATATTCATATTAGAACTATATTAGTTTAGAAATTAAGAAACCTTGCACAACACACTCCTTTAGGGTGCAACACTGAAGGAAAATGTTGGCTTTGTAAAGAAATTTTATAATTTTTACAAAATTATAAACTGAGAGTTAGAGATGCTCTTAGAAAAGAAAGAGAATATTTAGACAAATCAAATCAAATCAAATGAACCATGTTTTAAACTAAAATCAAAAGCATGTATAGCTCTTGAATCAAATATAAATGTAAATAATATAATGTAATCAAAATAAATGCTTGCAGAGGGTTTGTTCAACAATGGGTATTTCAAAATGGAAGGTGGGTTGCTAAAGCCTTGGATAGGAATTTGGAGGGAGATCTTCACAAGAAATCGGAAGGATATGTGGTGGAGAGGAAACAAACCTTCAAACCAACATCAAAATATTTCAAAGGTTTTTTTCATTAGCAGAAATGGTATGTCCAGGAGCCTCCCTTACACCATTTTGGTCAGGATTATTTTTTTGCTCCACGATGGGTTTTTCAACGAGACTGATAAGTTAATAAGGCCAAATACATTTTACCCAATATGGGTTTTTCATGGACACATCTGGTTAGGACTAATGGAATGAAGGTGGGTGTTTCTCGACATGGGAAGGTTTGGGATGATATTTCCACCAATAATTGAATGAGAAAGAAGTCTGGGAATGTTGGGAACCCCAACTCTATTCCATTAGGGAAGCCCTAGGCTATGCCTAGCTAGAATGGAAAAAAGATTTATCAAAAACTTTATATGAAGGGTTTAGATAAGGAAGGTAAAGGAAATATTTTTGATGAAAATCTAAACCCTAATACACTAGGAAAGATACACAGTTCTGTGGAAAAACAAAACCCCAATCGAGGCCCTCTACCAGTTAATGCAAATAAGGGAATAACTAGGGTTTCTTCTTCAAATCCTAATTCTAGAAGGTCAAATGTGAATGTGGCTCGACCTGGTTCTAAAGAGAAAGAAGGGCAAAATATCTAGTTGTTAGTTCCGATTATCGATGCAAATGTTTGGCCTCTGAACAAAAAGGAAAAGGAGTTGAATGAGATCGCGACTATTATTGAGGTATGGGGAGAGAAATTTTTTCTCTCAAATCTAAATCATTTCATACATGGTAATTAGTATGGGTCTCTCTTCTTTCAAGTGATCTTTGAAAATTCTTTTATGGTTATGTTTGATTTTATTAGTTCTAAGAGTAAGATTTTGGAAAAATCATCTTGTTGGTATGGTTAAGGTTTGATATTCATAACCAATAAGAAACCCTTCTTCACACCTTCACAGAACATCACGGAACAAATTCCTACTTGGTTTAAGTTACCAAATCTCCCTTTCGAATTCTCTGATCCAGTTATTAAAATTAATTGGCTATTCCTTTGGAAAGTTTATGTTTTCTCATTCTTCATTTGAAAATGGGGTTTGTATGATTAAGAATTGTGTTTTTCTTAATTCAGACCAGTAATTCCACGCATCTATAATTTTAAATCAATATATGGTATATGGAGGTAGGACATTGTAAAAGATTATGACTGTTTTAACAAGTCTAAAATCATAATATATGCACTAGATGCTTCAAAAGATAAAGAAAATTTTACCTTGGGATGACAATAGTAAAAACAATTGTATGGGAAATAAAGGCTTAGAATTCTTATCTAGGGATGACAATAGTAAAAACAATTGTATGGGAAATAAAGGCTTAGAATTCTTATCTAGGGATGAGATGCACAAAATCCTGAAAAAATTTCCATTTCGTTGCCCGGATAGGTACACCTAATTCAATCTCCACAAGCATCACAACCTATATTGGTTGTGGGAGCTATCAACCCTTCACAATACAACCTCGCTAATAATGATAATATGAAAATAATGGAAAATGATAAAGCAAATGAACATTCCCTCTCTTCTCAAGCCAATAAAATTTAAAATACCTCAAGTCTAATTAAAAAACCTCTGTTTAACCCGAAATCTCTGTCTAAGGATGAGAAGAAAGAGTTTTCAAAGAAAATACCATAGAACCTAATTAGGAATCATTATTTATTGAATTGACATAGTGCCATAAGAAAAATTAGACATCCTTAAGTTGAAAAATCATTTATTTAAATTTCTAAGAAACTAGATCATTCAGGGAAACATCAAATGTCCCACACGAGCACATTAAATCTACTGCAGGCAGTCGTATTCCGGAACCAAATATGTCATCTCCTGCTAAGGAATTGGGTCAAAATAATAATGACAATTTTTTTAATATAGGTTACAATTTTCATGAACCAACCAATAAAGGGATAAACCCTGAGATTGTTGATGTTCCAGCTACTCAGCTACATATTGCTCCACATGAGAAGCTTGTGGCAAAGGTACAAAAAATAGTGAAGGGTAATAATTTGATTTTGGATCAATCCATCACTAAAAGACTAATAACTTCCTTGTTCTATGACTTGAGCAACTTGAATAAGGAAGTGTTTATCCCTACATCACATAATCCATTTTATGTTTTATCTCCAGAAACGGACATTAACATAGAAAAGGAACATGATTCTTCACATGGGAAGAAATATGATATGTATATGCCTTTGGTTCTTACTCCTCTTTCACATGTCCCCCCCTAAAGACTCCTAATAAGAGAGGAAGGAAACCAAAAAATTTAAAAATCCAACAAGAAATTGATGTAGGTATTCAAGCTACTCTTGCTACTATGACAAATAGTTCAAAAAATAAAAAGAAGAAGTTTAGCTCTCCTTTCACAAGATATTTGGCTACTAAAAGAAATTTATAGATTTAGTTTATTGGTGGCAAAAATTTTCAAGAAAAAACTCAAAAGAAGAGGGGAGCATTTACCTCCCCTCAAGGTCAATGAGGGTAATTTCATGGAATGTTAGGGGCTTAAATTCCCCTAACAAAAGACACTTGATAAAAGATCAAGTGGCATTAATGAATGTTGATATTTTGATGCTACAAGGAAAAAAGATAAGTGAAGCATCTATAAATTCTTTATTTCCATCATGGAAATCATGGAATTTATGTTTTTCCCCTTCCTCCGGGGCTTCAGGTGGTTTAGCCTTCTTTGGAAGAATTTTACTATTGAATTGAAACTAGTTGCTACTTCTCATAACTGGATGCTTGGACTGGTTAAAAGTAGAATGCATGATGCTAAGTTTTGGTTGTTTAACATATATGGAACCATGGGCATATTGGAGAAAAAGAGGTTGTGGGATAGTATATATTTAGTTCTTTCCCCCCTTAATAAATGAGTTTTTAATCTTCGGAGGTGAATTTAATGCTATTACAAAGGATGATTAAAACATCGGTGGTATCATTCCAAATAAGCACATTATGTCTAAATTTAAGGCCTTTATTTCTTATAACAATATTATGGATTTTTAAATTTTTGATAGGTAATCGGTAAAAGTCTTTGATATATTTTTATTAATTTTTAAATAAATTTTACAACCCCCATTAAAATGGGCACCGAGGGAAAAGAACAAGGTCAAGAGAAACCCTTGATATTGCCTGGGACTTAAGAGTCCAAAGAATATAAGTATCAGGACCCGTAAAAATTTTTCAAGCTTACAAATGATGAGGGTAAGGGCTCCTCATATACAAATTTTTAAAATATAAGAGCTATCCAACTTCTTAGCATTTCATCATGACCTAATCTCTTCCAATTATTATGTCTCAATATTATGTTGATCGAACGATATTACTTATTGTTGGTTCATGATGAAATTTTGATGACTGACAAATTAGGATACCTGCATTCACAAACATTTCCTTTCTTCTGCTAAGATCTAGGATTAATATATTGATTTTTATTTAAATTTAATAACTTGCATATGAAAGTTATACTTTAAAACTGCTCTTGCTTTAAACTCTTGCATTGATTCCTTAAAATCATACTTTCAAACCTGCAGTCTAGGAGAAAATATCCAACTAAAAGAATCCTAAATTGTTCTTATAACATATATGCTAGTAACTAAATTTCATCATCGCTATGGATATTGTTTAATATCATCCACGGTGAATTAAAACCATTTTAATAGAGATACATATTTTCCTAATAATTTCATGTTTTCACTACTTATTTAATCAAATACAACTTTATGAATCCTATTGATCATAGAATCTAAACTTATAGGCAAGCAATCAATCTCATATCTAATAAGCTTTAGTTAATGAAATGAACTACACTACTAACTAAAACATATCATTCCCCATTACATAAACCTCTAAGCATAAATCCACTAGAAACAAGTTCCTTTTGGGTATCAAAAGGTTAACAAATATGAGAGAGATGGCCCCTATTATCAATATATATCATCAGTGTAACTAAATAAATAATACAAAGCAGATCACAATAATGGTGAATACTAATAGGGACCGAAATACCTTATCAAAGTTAACCATAACCTTAATTTCACCATCATGTAGATATATTCCTTACCAGATACATCAAATCATTATCATGAACCCCAACGGTAAACTCATGCTATAATCATTCCCCATTTGCATTCTTCAATTACACACACACACACACACATATATATAT
>MU227615.1:641111-656265 GCA_018584345.1 Thuja plicata | reverse complement strand
AATTATTTCAATATTTCCTAAGGTTTGATCATTTTTATTTAATTAAAAGATTTAATCTCCCTTTTAATTAAATAAAATTCCTCTTATTTAATTAAAAGATTTAATCTCCCTTTTAATTAAATTCATCGTATTTAATTAAATAAAATTCCTCCCATTTAATTAAATAAAATTCTTCTAATTTATTTAATTATAAAGAAAACCCCTCTTTTAATTAAATAAATAAAAACCCTCACTTAAATTCCTCTTTGTTGAAAAATGAAATAAATTAAATAAAAGTAAATAAAGTTCTTTTCTCTACACATCTTCCTAAGTGGTGGGCTTTTTGCCTCTTAATCATAGCCTTTGATTTTTGCCTCTTAATCTCAACCGTTCACTTTCTTATGTAAGGAAATCTCTCCTTCTCATTTTCATATCTCTTTTTCATAGTATTGTTATGCTGCAGGTTTGGAGAGCAATTTTGGAGGAGGATTTGAGCACTTTGGCTTGGATATTGCAACTTCTCTCTTCTTGTCTTCTTCTTGCATCCATGGCTATTCATGTAGATTAGATTCATATTTCCTTTCATAGATTAATCTTGCATTTGTATTTCTTTTCATAGAATAATCATGCATTGTTACCATTTAGATTAATTTCCTTTTATGCATTGCAATCATATAGAATAGATTTCATTTTCATGCATTGAATCTCTCATTTCATGGTGTACTTGCATGGGCACAACTAGGTCAGTCTGAGGGCCTCCATTACAAACCTTTGCACTCCATGACTAGAGACTAGAGAGATATGAGTCGATATTTGAGGCCTCATTCTTGAGCAACCTTGAATGGAATGATTCATAGAAGTGTGACACATTTTCATCACATGAGTATATTCTCCATATATATCTAGTATTTTCAAAAACTATTCTAAATCTAGAAATACTCTGTAAACTTACTCAAAATTTTAGAAATGTCTTTAAAGTTCAAAAAGACCTAATTATACCCATTATATTTAGTCAGAGCTATTATCCTTGTTTCTTCCTAACTGGGGTATGAAAGACCACCTCCTCGTTCTCAAAGGAGTCTTCTGATACTCCCACTAACGAGCTTGTTTCTCCTCTTTTGTGTTTACCCTTCATCGCTTTGAAGCTCTTTGTAGTTGTCCGTACAATCACTGGAGGGAAGAGTTGAATATTCTCTAGCGATGTGTTGCCAAAATCTACCTCCACCTCAACGCCTTCAACTTCCAAAAATTAATACCTCATCTCTAGAGACAAGGTTATTGAAATGAATATGATTAGTAGTGTCATTAAGGGAATTGTCAATCATATCACCCTCTTCCACCACAAAATCATTCTCTTTTACCAAGGTACTCTCGTGGGGAGGTACATATTAAGAAAAGAGTCAACATCACTGATTAATGTTTCATCTAAAAGAGGGAGATCATTGAGATAAGTGTCAAAAATATTTTTTTGTACCAAAATATCCTCATAAGGGAGAGAATCTTTGGGAGAGGAATCATTGAGAGGCTCATAAAGGGGATTGTCATATATCTCAAATCCTTGGATCATATGAATCAACTTTTTGCAGAATAAAGGTTTAGGAAGCATAGAGGAAGACTTAATAGGGATGAAGTCATTAAGGGCTTCATCCAACATATCAAAGTTGTCACTGCAAAATGACTCATCAAAAGCAATAAAGTCTTGTAAAAACAAATCTGAAATTTTACTATGAGACAAGCTAATGGAAGGAAACAAAGCATAAAGAGACTAATCTAAACACATAAAAATGCATGATTTTTGTTTTGTTTTGTTTATTATATTAAATATGCACATTAGAAAATGTAATGAATCTATATTTCTAAATAATATGTATTTTTTAATATCTTTTTACCAACAAATGCATCCAAATTTGATAAAGTCATGTAAACATAAGACTAAAAATTAGAACTAAATGCAACAATGAAATGCATACAAATCAAACCTATACACCAAATCATAATGGAAATGTTGTGATTCAGACTCACAAAAATGTAATGAAGGAAACAATGCTCACTAGTTTGTATAGACAAACTAGGAACAATGGGCATATCTCCTCTTACATTGGAAGAAAGATCACTCACTAGGCTTGAGGAGGTTGAAGTGTTGACTGAATGCATTGATCCTTTTCTATTATGGAAAATTATTGTGAAAATGTGAATGAAGAATGTGAGATCTAGGACTAGGAAGAGAGAGAAGGAGATTTCTATAAAATAGAGACAATTATCATACTAATATGCAAATTATGGAACCATATATGATAAGTTAACATCTAGATTGACTTTCACCTGAAATTTGAGCCCAATTTGTCTATTAGGGGAAACCTATACTATAGGAGGTGACTAGACTTGCCCCTTCTTGTGGGAGTTTCCCTCGACGTGCCAAAAAGTGATGGAGAAGCCTAAGATCTGAAGTAGACTGTTATGCCTTCCTAAATTTGAATCCAAAACTCTACCACTTATCACTTGCACATAGAAAGGAGAATGTTGGGAGAAAGGGATTTGCCTCAGTCAAACCCTAGTTGAGGAATTAACCTTGAATTTGAATTAATATTGTATGAAAGGAAAGGAATCACGTTGTCAATAGCAAAGGCTTGATAAAAGTATTATACCTTTAGGATGCAAGCGATTCTTGAAATAAGATCATAAGTCTTAATGCAGTATCATGACTTCATGAAGACCTAAAAGGACATCATTAAAGACATGCTTACATAATGATTTCTAGTATTGTCATGATGAAGAGATGAATTTATTGAATGCTTTACTGCTCGTTGAATTCTTGAATGCTTTGAATTGCAATGTAAAACATCAATTGTTGATCTACATTAATGGATTCAAAATGAGGGAGGTAGCCTTGTATTTATACCTCACTTAGTCATTTTGGGGCTCAAAAGTGCTTGAAATCCCACCTAAAATTATAATACCTATCTCCAATTCAAATTTTGGCCCAAATTAGTGTGTAAGGGGCACCTTCTAATGTACAAATCATAAAAAAATCACCCCATACATCCCAAATTGCCCTTTACAAGGCAAAAAAAGGCTCAAATTTTAGTCAGGGCTCAATATGGTCATGGGGATTCCAAAAATGTGTTCCAAATTACGGTGTGATAAATAGAAATGTGTGAAATAGGCCACACATGGTAATAGGGCCTAATTACACAAGAGATAGTATTTTAATGAGGTAATTAAAAAGGGCACACCCATAATTAAGGGCATACATTAATTAAATTGGTAAAAAGAACTTAAATACATAACAAAAGTCCTATAATGCATAAAAGAGTGAATACACACTAAAATGGGCACTAAACAAGAATATAATTGGACACACCTAATAAATACATATAATTTATGGCACTACACATTTATTTGATGTAATCAATGAATTAGCTACCTAACTTTATCATTTTCATTTGATGCATCGACCCGTTGGTCATAATTGATGCATATTCATGATGTATTATATCCAGTGTGAAAAAATCTTTGTAAAAATTATCTTGGCATATCATTATATATTTTTACTATGAAATCTTCAAGTTATTTTCAAAATTCTAGCTTCATGTGGATTCGCATCCTTACACAAATCTTAAGGAGAGATATTATTACTTGAACTTGGGTATTCTCACCCCTAATCTAGTTATTTAGCCTTGAATTCCACCTCCTCCTATTGAGATCACATTTATTGTTGCTCTTGAGAATACTTGTGTTGCTAAATCTCTACCTTCTTGTCATTTAGTACAACATGATATTCATCATCTTCTAGATATAGTGCCTTAGGTTGGCTACTTGATAGACAATGCAAGTTTTTTTATGGAACCTGATCATGTAGATTTGGGAGACACCAATGATGATATCAATATTTTTTATAACGGAGATGATCCTTCTTCAGTTATTGTGAGGAAACACTCTAACCCTCTTCTTCATTCTCTACATAATCATTCTTCACAGATTTATATGGGTGTGGGTATTTTGGAACAACATTTGGAGGAGGCCTTCTTATCTTAAAATGAGACACTTGATTCTTTAGATTATGTTCTACATTCATCTTCACTAGATCCTTGATTGTAATTTTTAGCAGTGTGGCCTAGTACACCTAATTTGGAAGGGGAAAATTTTAGCATCGACACGAGGACACTTGGTAGATTTTAGAGACTCCATACATTATGATATTTATTCATACATAATATTTTAAAGATTGGGAAGGATTCTTACATACGCCTTTCATTTTGTCTCTTCCTAAGGGGAGAAATGTTGTTCAACAATTATATTGGACCATATTCTACATCCAATTTGGAGCATCTACCATTGGTGCACATTCTACATTGGGGGTGATGGGGGTGCTACTTATTCTCACTTCTTCTCTCTTATGGGAAGGACTTTTTTCCTCACATGTGTTTTTTCCCTTTTCATTATTCTTTGAGACTAGTTTTTATTTTCATCTCTTTTTTGGGGAGGACTTTTCCCTAATAGTTTTCTCCTTTTCTCTATCTGCAATATATTATATTGCATTTATAAATGGGTACCTAACATGGCCTAGTTGTCAAGACCCATCTTGCATTATTTATATTTGTGTACATTCTCCCTAAGTTGCACTTTAAGGGGGGTATTGGCCCGATTAAGGTGTTGTACCTAGTAAGTTCTTTACCCATATCCTAATCACATATGAACATTACCACTTTAAGTGGAATTCCTTCATTATTGTACCTATCAAATATCAATTTTCCACCTTATGTGAGTGATAAGCTATCACTTTATGTCTCATATTATAAGATTAAGACATTCTTCATAATCTAATGATATCCCATGTCTCACCTTGGCCCACATAACCAAGGGGTATCCTTTATAATCTCAATTCATTTCATTCTATTGTATTCCTAATAGAAGTAAAATTATTTTTGTCATGTTGATCTTCTCATGTTCTTATCCTTTCTATTGGGCCTCTAAATCTTGGGTGTATATCCCCATAGCCAAATCTTACAAACTCATCCATGTGACAGTCAAATCCCCTCAATACTCTCATGCACTTAGTTTGATCAAATTTTTTATCTAATAAATTTGATTTAATCACATTGAATTAATTATTTTAATAAAAAAATAAGATAATTTGAAACTCTTCTATGCATGTAATATCTTTAGTTCCCTAAATCATGGATCAAATCTCATGTTTTAGTTTCAATCGCAACCATTCATCAAATCCTTCTAATAATATGTTAATCAGATCCATTTTGTGTTACCTCTTGATCCTCAAGCACAAAACATCATTAAACATAATTAAGTACCATGAAGTATTCTAATCCATATCAAAGCTTTGTCAATTTGTCATTCAAGAAACACTAATGTTATGTTGGTGAACTGAGCTCCTACATCACAAAGACAAAATATTTACACACAATCAATCAAAGGTTTTGCAAGTGAGATTTTAGTGTAGAATTTATATTAGTGTGATTCTATTTTGTTCACCTCATTTCCACATGTACACAGGGTTTTAAATTATTACAAACCTTGCTAGAATATTTAATCTTTCCTTGGTTGTATTTATTTATTTTAGGATAAACCAAGGCATCCTACATTTATTTAGTTAGGAGATTGCTATGGAATCCCTACATGTATTTTATCCTCTAGTCCAAGTGGGAGGACATGTCATTTCTTGTAATTCCTTTATTAAGGAAATTAACTTATCCTCCTTAAGAGGATGTTGACACTTTGCACACACCTATTATGAATGTTGGCATTCATATATTTGTGAGTTACTTAGTAACTTCTCTCCTTATCTCTATTTAAGAGATGCTCCTCTCTCAGTTTTACAAAGTTATTATAATCTCTCTCTCTCTCTCTCTCTCTCTCTCTCTCTCTCTCTCTCTCTCTCTCTCTCTCTCTCTCTCTCTCTCTCTCTCTCTCTCTCTCTCTCATAATTCACAAGGGGTTTTTCTTTGCCTTTCCCCTTTCAAAACTTCTTGTATCCTTGTCTTGGCTCTTTTGGCATGTGATCCTATTTTATTCATTTCTCATGGTAACAATCTTATATTCCAATAAATATCTTGGATTCTTGTTTATTTTCTTGGTCTTGATTTTTCCTTTCAAACCTTATAAACCCATATTTTATTCTTTCATTCTTGTGGTAGCCTAATCCAAAATTTTAAGATAATAAGTGAAAAAACTATAAATTAAAAGCAATAATAAAATATGAGGAACTTGTATCATAAATATTGAATTACATTCATTAAAACCTATGTTGAAATGGGTTACAAGAACAAAGGAGATATAGGTTATTTCTTACTTCCAAATCCTTCTCTAATGACTTTTATTGATTGTGGGTTCTTTGTTGGTATTCACAATCCTTTGTCACCACTGTAGAAGTTTCCAAAATGATTGATATGGGTATTTTTCTCTAGACAAAATGATTTTATCCTTTTCCACACATAATCTAGAAGTGTTTTCATCATTGAATTCACACATTTGAACAAATAATCAAAATCATTTTATATTTAAGGTTTTTGAATATCTCAGAATCATCTTCCCATCCATCTTTTGATCCATTAACACTTATAAATATGTCAAAATATGTTTAATAATGGCTTCAATCCCATCACTTTTACATGGTTGAGAAAATCCCTACTCATTTGACCATTTTTCTTATAAATGTTCCTAAGATCACATCTATGTGTGATTGGTTTTACGTGGGAGTCATGAGGGAAAGTCCTTTACAAATTGCACTATCCCTCCATAATAATGGCATAAGGTCTCAGATAGTTTGAAATCATAGATTTGTACCTCATTAATGGTGGTTGATTGTATCTTATTTGTTTTCACAATTGGGTTACATGTGGATCCATGTCCTTATCACCAAATGATGCTTTTATGCATGCAACAATCTTTTAGAAGATACATGACCCATTTGAGTATTAATGACGATCTATTTATGCAAGGATGTAGGTGGATATGAATATGTGAGTGTTAGAGTTCAAGTTTTAAGGGTATCCTAGACTCACACTATAATTATATTCATGCATGGATATAAGGTTTAGCAAAAAGGTTTGTTAATGAGGGAGAATTTGAAATCCTAATTTAATAAGGAATGCGGGTAGGGAATCAATATGAGTCATCGCAAGATGCGGGAATTCAAAACTTTGACAAGCACAAGGTAAAATTAAAGGCTGAAATAAATGTGTGTTAGGATGGTAAAGTCCAAAAATCAAACATAAGATTTATTCTTAGAAATTCAAACAATAAGACCTCCATAATCAAATATTTGGGACCTATGAGATTAGGATCCTTCAGGTTTAGCTCACTAATGATAGGAATTGGGTTACTATTAATAAAACATTAGTTAATTAAAAAGGGACATGACATATTATTTGAACTTTGATACACATTATTTGAAGCTTGAAGTGAGGAATTTTCAATTTGGAAAGAGGGATGCAAAAAAAGTGATCTAATCCTTTCCATTGTGAAGTATAAAATAAACATTCCAGTGAATCACCAAAGCAATAATCAAAGACCACAAATATTTCAAGACACTTAAACATGGATTCTAACCCATATATATTTTATTATTCCAAGTATAACAACCAAATTTAGATTTAATGAATGTCTTTGATGACGATAGAGGATGTGAGGAAAAATGCTCTGCAACTAGGTTAAACCCGCTTTCTCATACTGCGGAGTCTCCCGTGCGCTAACTTGGGTGTGTCATTAATGGCCTCCACCTCTCTCGGGGTCGTAAAGGGCATTAATTACCTTGGCATTAATGAAAGAGGTGGTAATACCCATAATAAAACCATTCAAAGTGTTATTGTGGATCTGAATGTGGTTAGAGAAGAAAACTTGACAGAACAAAGAACCGGCCAAGACGTTGCAGGGAATGGAGAGCGAAGAGGCCAAGACAAGCTGAAGTCCTTCAAGAAAACCGTCCCGAATGAGAGGAAGCTTCCAGAAGGGGCACAACTCATCTCGACCATTGCCCAAGGATCGAATACAACTGTAGGAGTTGGAAGTAAGATTCCATTGACCCCCAGGCTCGTTATCAAGCCTAATCCCCAAATGCATTATGCAATAGAACTAGAAAAGGCTACGGTTAGAGAATCTGCAATTTTCTTTATTGTTGTCAATGTTGCTAAATTTCCCTCTCATAATTTCCTGAATGAATGATTTCAAAGAGTTTGGAGTCATAAGTTAGGGTTTTATTTATCGTATTGTAGAATGATTCAAAAGGGTTTATTTTTTATGTTCTTTTGTGACCCAAAGTCTTAGAAATCAATTGTTGATAGGCACTTTTGGAATATTGGGCCCCACAAACTTAGATCCATCCCCTGGTCCTTAGAGGCCTCGCATAGTGAGGTTTTGGATCTATCTAGCCCTAGATGGGTGGTGATTGGGAACCTTCCTCCCTTCTTTCTGAATCTTATTCCACAGGCTCTTGAATCGGTAGGCAGAGTGTTGAAGGTAGACTAGTCTAATTCTTTGATCCCGCACACTGATGTTTGGGTGCTCATCTCCCTCAAACAAAGCATCAAATTCCCAGATTCCCTGCAATTTGACCTTGGTGATTCTCCCATTAATTTCCCTATTACCTTTCTAGGTGGCATTGATAGCTGTTACCTTTGCATAAAAGGAAGGGAATAAGAAACAAGATTGCCCCATTTTGAAAAGACATAACCCTTATTCTGTTAATCCCCGTACTTCATATGTACCCCCATCATCTGTTGTGCTTCAAAACACCATTTTTGAGCTCTTGATAGCCCCTCAGTCCAACTCCCAAGCGGTTAATAACCCACAAGGTGTACAAGAGAGCATTACTCCTCAACAGAGCACTACCTCACAACAAAGCATTACCCGTAGACCTGGATTCAAGACTCTGCCAAAATCTTTGTCACCTTCGATAAACTTAAATGCAATTTTGACAAACAGCTCCCCCCAAAACTTAATTTGGAGGTACCTAAAGAACTTTGAGAACTCCCTAGTGCCAAAGACCTAGAATTTGGTTTGGGTGACAATTTAAATCCTCCCTTGCCAAAGCATAGGTTGCAAAATGAACAGCAAATTGCTTTGGAGAGATTACAATCAAAGGTTGACAAAGTGAGATCCATACCTAAACCTAAATGGAAAATCTACTCTATTCTCCCTTCCGGTTGAGGGCCTTCTTCTGACCTACCTAGAACCCTTGGTTTACCAATAGAGAAGGTTGGCAGCCCTAGTGCTCCTTCTCTCCCACATGGATCCCCTTCTACAGTAACATCTAATGAACATATCAGTGATCATGGTGAAGGTGGATTGTCCCCTTCCCAAGACCAGGGTGATAGACTAAATGATTTCTCAGAGGTGGTTATCCCCGCACCCTTGCCAGACCAATAGAAAATAGTTCCAAGGAGGAAGGATGACACAAAGTTACCAACCTTAACTATGGGTATGGCTGAGTTGGAGGTAGGGAAGAAGGAGGGTCTTGGCCTTGAGGAGGGAGAAGTCAAAAGAGACCAGGAAGACTCCAACAGAGATATAACAGACTCATTCATCTTCACCTCAGGAGATGGTAAGAAGCATAAGAAAGATAGGAATCCTATGAGAAAGCCCTCACTAGAGGGTATTGAAGGGGTTATATTCAAAAGGAAGAGAGGTAGGCCCCCTAATACAAATGGCAACCCTAAACCCT
This sequence comes from Thuja plicata, assembly GCA_018584345.1. Taxonomy (NCBI): domain Eukaryota; kingdom Viridiplantae; phylum Streptophyta; class Pinopsida; order Cupressales; family Cupressaceae; genus Thuja; species Thuja plicata. Next base: position 646,610 of record MU227615.1, on the reverse strand, counting down.
GAAAATCTCAAAAGAAAGAGATCCCCCAATGTTTTCGGAGCTTTAAAGCTCCTATGAAAATTGACAAGTAATTTTTATCATGGTTTTAAACTTTTCATCTTGGAACGTCAGGGGGTTGGAGTCCTCTGATAGGAAATATGTTGTCAAAAGGTTTCTTAATATGAACAAGGAGATATAAATTCTTATACTGCAAGAGGTTAAGGCAATTGTATTTTCACTAGACATAGCACTAAAATTCATTTGGAAAGATGCATCAGCCTACTCCACTAGGCACCAGAAGGGGAAGGGAGGGAATGCAATTTTGATAGGTCTAAAGTGGAGGAGGTAAATCCAAAAATGGGGATTATCTTCCTGCAACATCGCAGTTTGGGTTAATTTTAATGAGGGAGATACCATCTTTGGTGTCTGTTCTATATATACTCCTAATGATCGTAATACCATAATAGGTCTGTGGAAATGGATTTCTGACCTGGATAACATCCATTGGATTATAGCAGGGGAATTCAATGTGATTGAAAGGGCTCAAGACAAGGTAGGAGGCTTGAAATTTGAACGGAAGGGCAATGAGATGGTGTTTTGGAATACAATGTTGTCTAAGTTGAATATTTTTTACCCTCTAGTAGAGAGGAAAAGTAAATCTAAAGGGATATGGTTCACATGGTCCAACTTACAAAGAGGTGAGAAGAGGATCTACTCCAGACTAGACATAGTCTATTTGAATAAACAAATCTTCAGCTGTCCCCCCACACGAGTGGACAATTGTGTCAAAGTCCACCCTTTCACCTTGTTTGATCACCATCCTATTCTCACTAGTATTCACCTGATTGCAGATATACCAAAATCACCTGCTAGGAAGGCATGATTTGCTCTTAACTCCTCCCTCCTTAATGATCCATATGTGCAGGAAGCCATCAAGATCATTGCTTGGTTTAATAAGGATATTGTAAACCATGACTTAGAAACTGATAGGTGGAATCAAACCACAGATTCCTGGCAGACCATGCTCAAAATTGTGAGTAAGAAAAAGGCTAAGGATGCAAGGAGGAGAGAATTCAAGCTGGTTGAGGAGCTCCAAGATGTAGAACTACAAATACAAAACTATCCCAGGGACCCAAACCTGCTAGATAAAGTTATGATGTGCAGGGACTCCCTCAAGAACCTCTAATTGATGAAGACCAAGGATGCTAGAGGAAGGGCCAAAGTAAACTTGTATAATCTAGGGGATAGAGGCTCAAAATACTTTATCCACACCCTAAAGAAAAAGGAGGCAAGAGACATGATCTCTTGTATTAGGGAACAAGGAGTTAACATTACATCTCAACAAGACATAGCGAATACTTTATCAAAATTTGATTGCAACTTGTTTACCTTTGAAGACAATTGTTCCACGGAATCGGCCAGGAAGAAAATCAGAGGGATCATTCCTAAGAAGATAAATGAGGAAGATTCATCTTTGATAGGGAGGGAGCTTTTAGTCAAGGAAATCAAGGATTCCATTTTGAGTATAGCCAATGACAAGGCCCCTGGACTAGATATACTTACAGTGGAGTTTTATAAAGCCAATATAGACTGGATTTGCCGCAACCTTCTCATGAATTTTAGGGAGGCCATCGAAACTGGTACATTAGGACCTAAAATTAATGCATGTCTAATCAAATTAATTCCCAAAGAGGGAGACAAGCTTCTTATCAAGAATTAGAGACCTATCACCCTACTTAATGTTGGGTACAAGATTCTTGCCAAAGCTCTTTCCCTTGGGATTGTGAATCTTCTCCCTAAAGTGGTGAACAACACTCATACCAACTTTGTCAAGGGAAGATACATTCTATATAATCTAATAACCTATTGGGAAGCTATGTACTGGGCCAAAACTACTGGGCAACATAACTCTATGTTTCTCATTGATTATGAGAAAGTATATGACTGGATAGAATGGAATTTTATCCTATCTATGCTAGATAGTCTTGGTTTTCTGTCTGGCTTTAGGAAACAAGATTTCAATTTCTAAATCTATTATGCTGGGATGGGACCAGTAGTCCCAGGGGTGGTGGAGAATATTTGGTCTAGAATGGGGTGGCCATAACCACACTGTCAGATATCTGGGTATACCATTTGTGGTGGACCCAATATTAATGACATGTGGAACTGGGTCAAAGATAGGATCCTCCACCAGCTGAATAAATGGGACAATAACCTCTTGCCCTTCCCAAGTAGATTTTAGGCGTGTGAGAAGATTCTTTCATCATACCCCATCTACTATTCCTCGAACTAGCTCTTCAACCAAAATCAATTCAGCATTATTCAGAAGATTGTCAAATATTTTCTTGGTCAGATGGTAAAGGGAACAGGAAGACACATGTTGTCTCATGGGAATGGTACACCAGAGAGAAGGCCTGGGGAGGCTTAGGGCTAAAGGATCTCATAACCCAAGGCATAGCCCTTGTTGTTAAGTGGATTGCTAAGGCCTCTATAGGAGAGGAGCCATGGAAGATCTTGATAAGTAATAACTTGTAGAGGGATCATCCATGTAAATCAAAGCACTGGAATAAGATTTGTTTCTCAGACGTGTTGGGGGTGGAGAATAAGGTGATAGTCCAAGGCTCAAATGTTTTCAAAGCCATCTGGAAGGATTGGAGTTATGTTAGGAAGTTTCTCTGTAATATGGAGCCATTAGAAGGTTATGGGGTAGTCTGTGGTAGCAAGTTAGTATGGTGGAACCTAAAGCACAAGAACAAGCCACTGACATTACTTCAAGGCTGCTCTGCTAAGAAGTGGACAAATAAAGGCATCAAACACTTTTAGGATGTTCTACACAAGGGTAAACTCATCTCTTGGGAAAAATTGGTTATAGACTTCAATATACCCCTAACATAAGGGAGAACCTATGCAATACTATGTGCTTCCCTCAATGCTCTGGGAATGTGGTTTCTTGTTGCTCCCCTGACACATGCTCCTTCCATCTTACTTGGCTGGACAATTCCCCTCTCCATATGGTCAAGAGAAAATACTTATACCATTTGATGACCCACAACCATGACACCTTACCCACACTAACTCCAAATGGCACCTAGATGCTCCTCCTTCTGATTGGAACATATGCTTTTCTTCTATTTGGACAAGACCTGTAGAACCTAAGTTTGCTTGTTTTCTGTGGAAACTTCTGTTGCATAAACTACCCTTCGAAAACCTGGAGGTGATCCCAATCTTTGCACTATTTGTAGAAATCTTGGGTATGTTTTCCATGTATTATTTGAGTGTTTATTTGCTTCTAAAATCTAGAAAATGTTTGGTCTTTCCTACAATACTCGTTTTCAAGTTTTGAACATCATATCAGGGCACATTAACAACACATTTTGCAATATTTTCTAACTATTCTCTCTCTTGTTGTGTTGTGGACTATTTGGAAGGCTATAAATAATGATGTGATGGTAGGGAAGGACAAGAATCTTACTGAGTCTCTTAGGAGACTCGTCTATATTGATGTTTCCTTGCAAGTCACCGCAGTGATAAAGTTGAAGGAGAGAAAATTTGTGCTGATCATGAGAGAAGGGAAGGGTACTATTGAGAGAAATGAAATAACACACATGTATAATACCAGATAGGCCAAAGAATAATTTGATAACTACCTTAATGAGTTCCTCCAGTAGGTGAAACATGTTTGGATATGTCTCAAACATACTCCTTGTATAGGTGAGGTTCACCGTACGGGTGAGTCCATCGTACGGTGCTCATTGTATGGATGACTTTACCCAGTTGCTGTCCATTTGTGTTGGCGGTGAGGTATTGATACCGTACAGTGTGCAACTGGTACCGACGGTGAAGGTGAAGTTGTAGCCGAAAACAAAGTAGTATGGCAAGATTGATGGTGAAGTTGGTGCCAACACAGTGGTACTAGTATGGTAGATTGCCATGACCGGTACGTGGCTACCGTGGCCAAATGCCAGATGCTGAAGAGAGTGGTTTGAAGGAGTGAAGTCACGTCACCTGAGGGAGTGGCCCAAGGGAGTGACTACTTGAGGCAGTGAAGACCCGAAGGGAGCCTCCGAGGCAAAGGGAGTGTCCTGAAGGGAGTCACTGCCCGAGGGAGTAACCATCTGAGGTAATGAAGTCAAGTTGCTTGAGATAGTGACGTCACCCGAAGGGAGTGACCCGAGGGGAAGGGAGTCTCTGAGGTGAAGGGAGTGATCCGAGGTGAAGGGAGTGATCTGAGGCTGAAGGGATCGTCCAAGGCCGAAGGGAGTGTTCAAGGCAAAGGGAGTGACCCGAGGCAAAGGGAGTCTCTGAGGCAAAGGGAGTGACCCAAGGAAAAGGGAATCTCTAAGGAAAAGGGAGTGACCCAAGGCGAAGGGAGTCTCCGAGGCTAAGGGAGTGATCCGAGGCCGAAGGGAGTGTCCAAGGCTGAAGGGAGTGACTCGATCTAAAGGGAGTCTCTGAGGTGAAGGGAGTGAACCGATGTTGAAGGGACCGTTAGATGGAGAGTAACCATCAGACTATCATATGGAGAATACCAAGGCTACGAGTAACCATTTTGTAAAGTGACGGTTGATATACTGAATTCCATAATGAATTGTAGAGTGTATAAATGTCTCCAAGATTCATTAGGAATAAACTGAAAGAGGCAGAGAAAGGAAGAGTGTCAAACTGGTGTGGTGCTATGTCAGGTTGATTGTACAATCTGAGCTAATTGTACAATCTGAGCGTGTGAGCCTATGTGAAAAATCCATTGTCTATTGTATGTATATTGTTTACTGTAATACAAAGAAGACTGGGGTTTTTTTGGTGGTGGGTTTTTTACCTACAAGGGTTTTCCCACGTAAATATTGGTGTTCTATTCTATGCTTATTTATTCTTTCGTGTTTACTCTGTTTACTTTTGTGCATCTTGATGACTGTAATTGGTATTGATAATCATGCATGTTAAATTTCCCCTAAGAATTTGATACTGTGGAAAGTGTTCCGCAATGTTCTTTCCTAACAAGTGGTATCAGAGTAATGTTAGTTGGGTTATCCTTGTGAGCAAATTGTTTGTGTCATTTCTGTAGTGGGTAACTTACAGGGTGTAAGTAATCAATATTGCAGTTTGAGATGGCGAGCACATCAGGATGAGTAGATGTTTGTCACGATGCCATGTGTGAATCGACACCACCATACAATGGGAGTCATTGGCAGTGATGTGTGAAAGAAGTTTGTCACGATGTCATGTGTAACTTTACACCATGTTTACTGGGAGTTGTTGGTAGTGACATAGTGAATGATCTTCATTAGTATTGCAGATATTGAAGGTGTGAGATTCTGATGTTGCAGAAGGATATTTTTACATTTGCTGGAAATATTTATCTTCATGTGACTAAAGATGTTGAAATCTTGAGGGCCCAACGGGGTCTTTGATAAAGGTGTGGATTATGTTTTCATTTGACATGTTATGGTATGTTCATATGGAGCATGTTATCTCTTTGGTTGAGATGTTTTAGATCATGTTGTCATGTTTATGTTCCTGAGG
>MU227615.1:601984-641061 GCA_018584345.1 Thuja plicata | reverse complement strand
GGTATGTTCATATGGAGCATGTTATCTCTTTGGTTGAGATGTTTTAGATCATGTTGTCATGTTTATGTTCCTGAGGCCATGGTTGGAACTTTGACATTGATCTTGTTTTTTGTTGTTGTGTATTGAGCACATTGGTTATTTGATTGATGCTTCATGAAGTTGTTGTTCTTCTTTTGGAGTTAGCATGGATTGATAAGTTACAGGTGCTCATGGGTTGATGATGTTTTCTCTTGTGATTAGAGATGTGTTTGTTGAAATGAATGATTGTTTCAGAAGGAAGTATGATTTAGAGGTGTAGGTAGAAGAACATGGTACATGATTGATGTACTATTGATGTTCTTGATGCTACAAGTTTGTTGTTACACTTCTATCTGATGTTGTTGAATGGATTCGTATCATATTAATATTAACTGTGCAGTGGGAGTTTCTTGGCGTGTATGTGACAGGTATTGCATTTGAGGCTTGAGACTGCAGGCAAAGGTTGAATATGGTGATGTTTTGGAATCCATGTTGGTATACCTTAGAGGTATGTATAGTTGGATGTGCTAGCACTTACTGTGGGTGCTATTTTAGCTATGATTGTGACAAATGTTGATACATTCGATTAGCTTTTGGATCAAGAGTTTTGTGCTTTGGGAGATGTAGTTATGGTTCTCTGGGAGATAGATTGTATGGTTTTTCTTAGTGGATAGCTTCTATGTGTGTCCAATAGCAGTGGCATGGTAGAAGGTGGGAACGTACATGAATGAGATGATACTATTTTGCAAGTATCTCAATTGTGCATAGTAAATTCTAGTTCCTGATGGTTTTGTGTTCGGGTGGTATATCAATGTTGATGGGCATTAGAGTCCATGTTTTCTTGGAGTCTCTAAAGGTGTTAGTATGTACCTCATCAAGTGGGAGATTGTTTGGATATGTCTTGAATGTACTCCCTGTATGGGTGAGGTTCATCGTACGATAGTCACCGTACGGGTGACATTACCCAGTGGCTATCCATTTGTGTTGGTAGTGAGGTGTTGATACCGTATGGTGTGCAACTGGTACCAATGGCGAAGGTGAATTTGTAGCCGACAGCGAAGCAGTATGGCAAGACTGATAGTGAAGTTGGTGCCGACACAGTGGTACTGGTACGTTAAATTGCCATGACCGGTACGTGGCTACCGTGGCCGAATGCCAGATGCCAAAGGGAGTGGTCTGAAGGAGTGAAGTCACTTCACCCGAGGGAGTGGCCCAAGGGAGTGACTTCCCGAGGAAGTGAAGACCCGAATGGAGCCTCCAAGGCGAAGGGAGTGTCCCGAAGGGAGTCATTGCCCGAGGGAGTAACCATATGAGGGAATGAAGTCAAGTTGCCCGAGGCAGTGATGTCACCCAAAGGGAGTGACCAAGGTGAAGGGAGTCTCAAGGAAATGGGAGTGACCCAAGGCAAAGGGAGTCTCTGAGGCGAAGGGAGTGATCCGAGGCCGAAGGGGGTGTCTGAGGCTGAAGGGAGTGTTCGAGGCAAAGGGAGTGACACAAGACGAAGGGAGTCTCCGAGGCAAAGGGAGTGACCTGAGGAAAAGGGAGTCTCTGAGGCTAAGGGAGTGATCTGAGGCTGAAGGGAGTGTCCGAGGCCAAAGGGAGTGACTTGAGCCGAAGTGAGTGAATCGATTGCGAAAAGACCGTTGGATGAAGGAGTAACTATCAGACTGTCAGATGGAGAATACCAAGGCTACGAGTAAATGTTTTGTAAAGTGACGGTTGATATACAAAATTCCATAACGAATTGAAGAGTGTATAAATGTTTGCGAGATTCATTAGGAATAAACTGAGAGAGGCGGAGAAAGGAAGAGTGTCAAACTGGTGTGGTGCCATGTCAGGTTGATTGTACAATCTGAGATGATTGTACAATCTAAGCCTATGAGCCTGTAAGAAAAATCCATTGTCTATTGTATGTATATTATCTACTGTAATACAAACAAGACTGGGGTTTTTACGGTGGTGGGTTTTTTACCCATAAGGGTTTTCCCACATAAATAATGGTGTTCTATTATGTGCTTGTTTATTCTTTCATGTTTATTGTGTTTACTTTTGTGCATCTTGATGACTGTAATTGGTATTGATAATCATGCACGTTAAATTTCCCCTAAGAATTTGATACCATGGAAAGTGTTCCTTATGTTCTTTCTTAACAAAACAGGCCAACCAAGGAATACCGGTTGCTGATGAAACAAAGAACACAAGGGAGACAACGCTTAGGGGACATGAGATAATAGGTTACAATATCGTTTCTCCATATTCAAATGCATCTGATGCTGATCATGAGGACCCTCCAGAGTGAATACCTTTTATTTTTCTTATGATAGTTATTTTGTAATGGTCTACCCAACGTAATCTCAACTGTATTTTTGAGCTTCTTCTTGATCTAGCCGATGATAACATTCCAGCCTCTGATGTTGTGATCTGAAAACATTGATGTAATATTATCTATACTTCTTATGCTATCCAATAGAAAAAAAATTAGATTTAACAATAGCCATATGAAGAAATGATAATTTTATCTTAGTAAAAACAAAGAAGGATCTAACTAATTAGAATTATAAATTTTTGTCTAAGTGAGGATAACATTAAAGTCTCTTGCTATGATCTAAGGAGGAAAAAAAATAATGGTAAAATCTAATATTTGTTTAAAGGAGGTTTATACCTTGAAAATTAGTATGGGCGTAGACATTGGTTGGGAGGATGGAGCTATCTACATCAAGTAGAAGATGAATAAAGAGATATAATGTCTACCCACAATATAAAGGGAAGGAGTAAGTTAGCAAGGTTCCTATAAATAATCCATGCCACTTGAAGATACTTGAACCCTCATACATTGATATTGGCTAATTTTGCAAATCTTAGAGGAGAGAGACACTATTTCCTCTATAGAAAATTTCATTTCTTGATGAAAAATATATTAGGTTTGTGCTCTTGGATAAGGTCCCAATTTTTTTTTATGATAGGTGCTACCTAAACCCTAATATTCCATGAAATAATAATCATTTAAACGATTAATATATAAGACAAACTCTAATGTTTGAATGACATTAGATTACAGTAGGGATTCCTTGATAATATTCACCTTTTCTCGATATATTTTTCTTTAATTTTCAAAGATATTATTTGAGAGAACCTTTTTTTGATTATTTTATTGAAGGCTTGAAAGAAGTGCAACTTTCTTTTTAGAATCATATTTTGAGTTGTGAGCTCAAGATTCTTTTGGCAAGACAAAATTAAAGACGTCTTTAATGAGAGTAGTTGCGGTTAAAGGAGGGGTGCCAATCATAGGAATATCCAAACTATTAGCTTATGATGCTTGGATTATTCCTTAATACATTTGGGAAAGTTACTGGTACTTACATTCAAGGGAACTTAGGATTTAGAAACGTCATGAGGTTTTGCTAAGAAAGGAGATGCAATAAATTTTCTTAGATCTAATTCTTGGCCTACTATGGGATAATTAGCTATAGTAGGCATAGGTTCATCAAATTTTATAAGGCATGAGATTTTTTATTAAAATTTCCTCTTGATAATCTTCCTTTTTGATAATTTTATGGCCTTTCTCTATTTCAAGTTTTTATAGGGGCAAAGTCATATGGATCTAATTCATCTACACATATTAGGAGTTTTAATTTTCATTTAGCTTTAGATATAGAATCATCTAATATTGATTAGTAGGGAATTGTAATTCTTTATTGGTAATCTCTTTGTATGTTCCCATATGCATGAAAAAATCAACAACAAAAGGTAAGGGCTTTGTAATCTATTTGTTGAATCCATTGCGTGTTTCCTAGTATAATCTCCATAGAAATAGGTACAGGCTTATTGAGATCAATTTCACCATAAATATATGAATTAGTAGTTAAATTATTTTTCATTGTGCGATGAGAGGAATCCATAGGTTTCTGAAGAAACATAATGATGGGTCATAGAATGTTAGGTGTTTAGGATTACAAATGCAAATCAATAAGATAGATCCAAATAGTTATTCACAAAGGAAATTCTACATAGGATCAAGCCTACATATCAGAGTTCAATCAATAAGCCTTGTTGATTGAGAAAATAATGACCTCTATTAAGAGCTATATTTTGATTTACCATTCTTGAAACATTATAAAAAAAATCATTCATAGAAGGGATAATATCCATGTCACCCTAGGTTTCCAAGTTTAATGAGCTTGAATCTCTAATAAATACAATGAGACATTAATTCCCATATACTTACAAATTGGAATTTGCTTTAAAAAATACAACATATGATTTCCAATCAAGTTAGGATTTTTGAAAATAATGAGCTGATCATCATCGTTATATAAGGAATTATTGGATATTTTTTCCCCCATTAGCCCATCATGGATAACCGATCGGAGACACTTTTTATGGGTTTAATGTAGTATATTTTTCAACACAGGCTTGGCAAATGTTGTGTGTTTTCAGCTCCCTATCGAAAACATTGCATGTTTTCTACACGAAGTCAATTATAACATGACACCAATGTTTCCATTGGTGAGATAATCCTTGGTTGGGAAGAGTTTTTTTTATGTCTCTCTAACAAGATTCAAGTCAATTATTGGGGACAGATCTTTTGGGTCTCCCCGATAAACATTTCAGGTTCGGCGAGACAAGTTGTTATTGAGTGAACTTCTTCTAGGGTCTCTTCGATGAAATTATACACATTAGGGTGACATAATTGTTGTCTCTTCGTTGGAGGAGGAATGCAGAAATCATGTCATATTTTACACATTGGAATCATCAAAAAGAAAAATGTAGGTCGATAATAATTATGGTTGGCTCCCTCTGACGGAACAAAAGGAAACCATTGGGGAGAGATCTTTCTTGTCTCTCTGATGGGCTTTTCAAAAGACATAGAGTCAACTTTGTTGGTCGTTAAGACACACAACTATTAGAGGGAGTTATGCTCAAGTCTCTCTAATAGACCAATGTGCTCACATCGGGGTGACATTTTTACAATCCCTTCAATAAGAAAATTTAGTGTGTTTTTTGCAACCGACAAGATTTTTAAATGCAATTGTGACGTGCTCAAGGGCTAAAAGTTCAATATTGAACTACTTTTTTTTTCCTGTACACATGATGATAGTGCATCTCCATGCCAATTTATCACTTGTAGGGGCATGGGTTATCATTTCCATCTACTGGATGCATTCTTTTAGCCATTTGTTATCACTTCATGGATCAACTTTTACACATAGTGATTAGATTTTTTATCTGATTTATGATCTTCTATAGTTCTATAACTCAACCCAAATTAGGGTTTGAACTCTAATCTTGTAATCTAAGTTATGTTGACTCCATAAAAAATAATATTGGACATATTTTATGAGTTCTCTCTTATTCTTTTTGCAGTGGCCATGCCCTGCACTTGTATTTCCTTTGCCTGATATTAATAGAAATCTTTGTTTACCTTTTCTTACATTTAGAAACTTGTGTATGTTTTCTTGCCTTGTTTGAGTGTATGTTTCTTGTTTCATCTTATATTTTGTGTTAAATCTTGTTTTTAGTTGTTGTATTATGAAAATTAGCTTTCCTTTCAGCATCTAATAAGTTATAACCTTCATATTTGTCCTAGCAATGGAATGATATTAAGAACCGTGTATGTTAAGAGTGCTTTGTTGATGTTTGTGCAGTCATAGGAAAAAAGAAACAATTTTATAATATGGTGCAACACCCCCCTTTACATTTATGTAATCCTCATTCTCCCTTTTCCCCTGTAAGTTGCTAGTTTAGTCAGCTTAGGTGCACCCTGATTGGCAAGAAGTCTACCTTCTCTGGAGATTCAATCTCACATTCCCAAGGTCCTAGATTTGGAGGATGATTCAATGTTTCACAAGGTTGCTTGGGGGTCATACCCCAAGCGTGGGTGCAAACTTTTTTGATAACAGGTTTTGGCCTGCCCAACAGGACAAAGATCAGATCATTTCAAAGAAATCCACTGGTAAGCCAGTATAAATTCATTCATTGAGAATTTGGGTGTTATTCTCAATGCCAACAACCTTTGGAGGCAATTATTTCAAACACCATGGTGACTCTGAGTGCAAACCTATTGGTTTCAAGCATTCTAGGTGCCAATATGTGTAAAGATCATTTTTTATCTTCATGTTTTTTCAAGTTTTTAGGAAATTACAGTTTATTTGAATGCCGAATCATGTCCACCCCATTTCATAAAAATACCTATTATTCCCCCCATATCATGAAAATGCTACACCCAAACCATCTTCTCTTTCATATCAACCTAAACCACAACATGTTATGGCCCAATTTCTTTTGCAACTTAAAATCACCAGTGTGCTTAATATATTTACCACCCTCCCACCCCTGCTCCATTTACCTTGCCTGCAAAAGAAGTTCGTGAGCTAAAAGGCATGATGCTAGATTTTCAAAGGAATTACGAGGACATCAATAAATAGTTAAATGAAATCAAGAGGCAGTATGAGTTAGATATATAGAAAGAGGAGATGGATCACCAGGCCTATCTCCATGAACAAGAGATGGAGGCCCAACAAAGATGACAATTTGAGTAGATTTTTTTTTGTAATAGATGAACAAATGAGGCTCAAGTTAGCTCATTCGCATACCCAAAAAGAAGAGGCAAACCATTTCCCAAAATTTGTCATTCCTAGCTTCAGGAAGCCAGCTTAATCACAAGAGCCCATACAAAAGATGGAGCCTCACTCACCTAGCTCTTTTCTAAATCCATTTTTTGGAAAAGATGTCGACATAATGAGCTTCAATAAAAGTGAGCTTCCTATATCAAAAAGTCCAAGTTTCTAAGGTTCTCAGCCTATTGTTACCATTTCTCCACTCCGTATGCAAGAAAATTCACCCACTCAGCTCTTTATGCCTGATACCATTTCACTCTTTAAGGGTGGCCTGATTGTATGGACTCTTGATGGTCTTAATATATCATTTGGGAGAATAAGACATGGCCAAGGCTTCCATGAGAGGAGTTGTAGCCTATTGTTTCTGAGCCTTTAACTGGGCTAAAGGAGGAAAACAAGGAGCTGCAAGAGGACATTGAGAAGGTTGTACCCATTCAAACCTTTCTACAGAAAGAGACCGAAGAAAATGAAGAGGATCTAATCTTGTTAACTCAAGAGCTCCCCCTTTTTGTTGATATGGAGGTGAAGGAGGATGAAGAAAAAGAAAAGGTTCCTGTCCTTGAAGAAAAAATTATGAACAGTGAGTCCTGCGTTGAAGAAGGGGAAGAAGAATCAGCTGCAAGAAAAGAGAGAGAAGAATAATCAATTGTAGCAAGAAGACAAGATGGATCAAAAAGTAGAAGAAAGGATAGATGCAAGGTATGGACTTGAATATGACCTTATTTGCATCATATAATATTTTTTATCATAACTTGACACTTTACCAGTAATTCCAAAGGAAGTAGATCATGAGAAACATGAGGAAAATGTGGAAATCATCTTTTCACAAGGAACATAAGAAGAGTAATTTTTGATCCAGTCAAATATTGAGGTTGCAGAGCACAACAACAAGGTCAAGGTTTATTGCTTCGACCTAATACCATCAAGAGGATGCCCCATAAGACACCTAGCTCTGCAACAAATCTGCAAGTTGCCCCTAGTCATACTTGCTTCTAAGCATGAGGATGAATATCACAAAGAGGATCAAGTTTATCTTGCTCAAAGAGATGACATCCCAGTGTTGGAAAGCTTCCTTTCTCTCAGCATTGAGAAGGCATTCTAGCAAGTTGCTATATGCCTATTATGCTTGCTTCCCTACCTATTTCCCAAGTGCATGGAAGGGTAAAACAGATTGTTAGAAAGGGTAGCTACTTCAACAAGAGAGTTAATAACTTTGTTTAGCTTCATTTCATGTATGTTTTTGTACATAGTAGGTCAACTATTTTTAACTTTCTAAGAAGTGCACACACACAAGCTGTTTCCCCCTTGGAAATACAAAAAATTGATGTTTTATTTAGGTTGTAGAGTTGCATAGATTTCATGTTGTTACAGGCATGGAAAATTCATCATGTTTTTGACAGAAGGAAACCATTCGGGAGAGATCTTTCTTGTCTCTTCGATGGGCTTTCCAAAAGACATAGACTCCACTTTCTTGGTTAGTAAGACACACAGTGGTTGGAGGGAGTTCTGCCTAGGTCTCTCCGATAGACCAACGTGCTTATATCAAGGTGACATTTTTACTGTCCCTTCAATAAGAAAATTTAGTGTGTTTTCCTCACCCGACCAAGTTTTTTACCAGCAAATTTGACGTGCTCAAGGACTAAATATTTAACGCCGAACTACTTTTTTCGCCTTGTACATGTGATACTAGTCCATCCCCATGCCAATTTATCACTTGTAGGGGTATGGGTTATCATTTCCATCGATTGGATGCATTATTCTGACCATTTCCTATCACTTCATGGATTAGCTTATACACATAGTGATTAGATTTTTTAAAATCTAATTTGTTATCTTTTGCAGTTTTGTAACTCAACCCAAATCAGAGTTTGAAATTTAATGTTGTAATCTGAGTTACGCTGATTCTATAAAAAAAAATCTTGTACATTTTTTTTAAGTTCTCTTTTGTTCTTTTGCAATGCCCATGCCCCACACTTTTAATTTTCCTTTACCTGATATTAATATAAATCTCTGTTTACCTTTTCTTACATTCAGAAACCTGTACATGTTTTCTTGCCTTGTTTAAATGCCTATTTCTTGTTTCAGCTTATATGTTGTGTTAAATCTTCTTGTTAGTTATTGTATTGTGAAAATTAGCCTTCCTATCAATATGTCATAAGTTGTAACCTTCATATTTTTCCTTGGAATGGAATGATATTAAGAACTATGTATGTTAAGAGTGCTCTGTTGATGTCTATGCAATCACAGGCATAAAGAAACAATGTTCTAATCTGGTGCATCACCCCCCTTTACATTTATGTAATCCTCCTTTTCCCTTTTCCTCTATAAGCTGTTAGTTTAGTTAGCTTAGGTGCACCCTAATTGGAAGGAAGCCAACTTTCTCCAGAGATTCAACATCACATGCACAAGGTCCCACACTTAGAGGTTAATTCAATGTTTCACAAGGTTGCTTGGGGTCATACCCCAAGCATGGGTGCAAACTTTTGTGACAATAGTAACCATCAATCTTAGATATTTCCAAATTTTGGTTGGATTTGAATTCATTCATGGCCTGTAATGGAAATTTGATAGCATTTTCATGTCTATACTCTAAGGGCTCATCAACCTAGATTGTGACTTTGAAGAAGAGAAGTGGTCCTTTAGGCCCCTCCAAACACAACCATGCAATCAAAAAAAAAAAGGCAACAATTGTAATGCACAAAAAACCCTAAGTTGTCATCCACACACTTGTTCACATTTGTCATTTATCACACCCACCATGTGTCAACATTCATTTCCTATCTCAACATTACTATTCTCTTATCTCAAATCAATCTTGTGATTCTATGATCAATCACACATTCATGGAACTAACCCTCCAAATTCAAAATTTTGTCAATCCTTGTTTATTTCTTTCATACCATGAGTCAACTTGGTACATGTTTTATATGATTGTTGCTACATATTGGTATCCAAAGGCATTCATCATGCATTCATTTAACATTTGGTCTGATCAAATTTGAGCTTCATTTGCATATTATTCTAGGAATCTTTAAATTTGGAGCACTAAAAGAACTTAAATTTGCATCATCATTGTAATGCATTTGCATAACTAAAGATTGATGTCTCAAATCCCACGAATGCAAGTGTATAGATTATATTCATGAAGCAAAAATTAGATCATTGATCTTACAAATATCTTAAACTTATAAATTCAACCCTTCCCAAAATTTACAATCTAATATAATTTAAAGGCAAAATACAAACCTAAAAAATGCATTTCAACTTTAGGCCTCCAAATCTTAAAGCCATATCAAATTGATCCTTCTCCATCATTTCTTAAACCATACATGAAAAATGCCCTCTTATATTTAATTGTCGTTCCATTATATTACCACTTTAATTAATCTATATTAATTTATCCTATGTTTATACGTTTAATTTGATTAACGTTATAGTCCTTCATACA
This sequence comes from Thuja plicata, assembly GCA_018584345.1. NCBI lineage: Eukaryota > Viridiplantae > Streptophyta > Pinopsida > Cupressales > Cupressaceae > Thuja > Thuja plicata. The sequence goes on along the minus strand of MU227615.1, from coordinate 630,978 downwards.
TAATTTAATTGTTAATTATTATTATTATTATTTATTCAAGTTAATTGCTGTGAAAGCATTTATTTTTGTTACAATTTTATTATTATAAGAAATTATGAACATGCTGTCTTGGTTTCTACAAACCCCTGCTGTGGAGCCTCAGATCTAGCTCTTAACAGAGCTTCTCATTACGGCGATTGGTATTACCATTGCAGTAAAACTCGTGCACAAGAAAAGCGAACAGTGGAGATCGGGCGATTTAGGACTACAATTGGGGTGTTTGAATTGTCACATGTGGAGGTTAGCTATTTGTTTCTGTATCTGTTTTAATTTTTTTGTATGTTTCTGTCAAATAGACATAGATATGGTGCAGATAAATATGTTGGAAAAATCTTTATTCTTGATTTCATCCCTACACGCAGGGTCGGACTTTAGTTTACCAGGTTGCATTTTTGTTCACCATTTTTTTGTCTCGCCTATAAATCATTGCGAATGATTGCGCTATTCCGTTCTTGTGATTGCTTTTCGTTGAAAATGCAGGGCACACAACATTAAACGCCTTAGGTATAATTTGAATTGTGCAATCGTTTGGTATGTCCCCAAGATCTGTTCCGTTCCTCTTTATTTATGGAATGTATTTTCTCATTCTTTCTATCTAGCATCTTTGTGAGATACATAGGTTTTTGTGTTGAATTGTTAACGATAGCTTGAATTCTTGCTCATTATCCGTGATCATAAGTGTTTTTTTTTTCTAATAAATATTTTGGATTTCACGTCATGTTTTGGGCGATGGACACATTTCTCATATCAAAGACTTATTAATTGCAGTTTTTAGCATGCGATCTATATCTTTTCTAAGCCTTGTGTTCTAAAATTAGAGGTGGCTGATGGATGTTAAACATCTAATAGGTCTTTTTTCTAATTATTTATTGGCGGTTATGTACAGTTGTTTGATTTGCAGAACCATCTCTCCTTCTGGGAAAGCTTTTGGATGGTTAATATATGTGTTAAATTTATTTTTTATAGGAATGATGCATATTCGTTTAAATCTTTGCAGAGGTTTTTATGGCTTTGTTTTAGTTGGGCAACGTACGTTTTAGTTTCTTTTAAGTGGCTAGAACAGTAAATACTAATTTCAGCTATGCTAGTTAGAGATAAAGAGCCAATCCCTTGCTATACGTGTTTTATGTGTAAGGATTTAGAACATAATAGTTTCTTTTAGTAATTTGGCCATGTTTGATCTCTGACAGATCTGTGCATTCCTGTTTGGTGCAGCCTAGCAGTCTCTAAAGGACTTTACCAGCTACAGACATAACTGTAAGTGTTTTTTCACCAGTCTCCTCACCTAAGTCACGTCTATTTAGAAAGTCACCTCTACGCAGAACAAACACAGAGAACAAATTACTGCATCTACTGTGACTTTTAAAAAATCGAATGAATTGCGTTAGATGAACTTAAATAGCTATAGTTTGCCCTAGGTATCTTTTCTCTTATAAATGTAAGTTTTTTTATTTTCTTTAATTTAGCTTGTAATGTAACTTTGTTGGAATTGTTCATTAGTACTAAGTTACTAACAAATAGGTTATCTTTCCCTGTACCGAATATGTTTAAACTTTATATATAATGTCATCTTGCGCTTCTCTTGAACAATTTCAATAACCATTTTACTATCAAACAAATTATCCTAATTTTATTGTCTTGTTTTTATTCAAATGATGATGTCTTGCATTTCGCTACAGAGTAGCTTCCAGAATATAGATGGAGTCAGAACTATATTCTTCTAATGGGGTTAAGTGCAGGTGTGTTTGGTTGGGAGAGTGAAGAATGTCTGCAGCTGAGGATCCATTCTATATCGTCAAGGAGGAAATTCAAGATTCTGTAAGTTTCAAGCTAATTGCCAAATGAGATAATGGATCTCTTGTTTTTTTTCTGCCTAGTTTTACCTCTCTGGTTAATTATCGGACTTGTGATCTAGGTGGGTAGTTGACTAAGTATGAATGACTTTTGTGGGAGGGCAATCGGGTTATGGTTTAAAACTTTAAATCCTATCAATAAAGTATTCATATCACCCTCAGTTATACCGAAATCAATCAATGGTTTCGCTGTACAAATCTTAAAAGCTTCTGTACCTTGTCCTCCTTTTTGTGGCAAAAGAACAAATCTTTTTGTGTTCTCTTGATTTGCTAACCAGCCTGAAAGAATTTGATAATAGTCCCATCCTCTTAGTTCTAAATTAGTTGGAAAATTATTGAAAATTTTCCTATTCAGGGCAAACTTAGTCAGCATTGTTATATATCCCCGCTAATCGATTTATATAATATAGCCCTTTTCCCTATTGGAGCTGAGAAGCAATTATACTATCCATAACTTGGAAAGAGACAATGACTGAAATTATATTGTATGACTTTTCATCCAAAAAGGAAAAAATGCTTGGAAGGATGGCCAGTTGTTACAAACTTACAACATTATACCATTGAAACATTATGTTATAAAAATAAACTGAAGTTGTAAGGCAAAGAACACTCGCTGAAGCTCAGAATGCTATTTTCTGTCAAAAATCCTTATTTCATTATTTCATAAACACAAACTAACTGTTTGGCTGGATAGAAAGCCAAATGTCACTCAAGCGAGTGCTGCTAACATTTTGCAAAGAGGAGCTATCCTCAGCTACTCCCTTCATCAGCTGGAACAGGGCTCTCTTGCTATATATCACTGAACAATTAATGAAAGTTTTGGAGTGATGGAAGTCTCTTGATCACATCCTTGAAGAAGAAAATGGAGGAGACCGCCCATAATACATAATGTTAAGGGGTGCTTCCACCATTTACTGTGAGATGCCTACAGTAGTATACTCTCCTGTAGAGGCAATCTCCGTATCCTTGATGGAAATAACACAATTGATAAAGACAAACCCTATTGCATTTAGTTTATAGCACAAACTGCAGAAAACTTCAAGATTTAAGTTTGAATTTTATGTGGATAAATTGCACAATAAAATTGGTATAACTTTGTCTTGCGGTGCATGTCCTATTTAGGCATCCTCCAATTATCATTTACATCATCAAGTATTATTTTTACCTGTCTTATAGCAAAGACTGTGGAAAGCTTCAAGATTTAAGTTTGAATTTTATGTGGATATCTTGTACAATAAAATTGGTATAACTTTGTCTTATGCTGCATGCATAGATGGAAGACTCGGTGAAAACTCGGCGAGTCATGAAAAACTCATGAGTTTATTGGGCCTCGAGTTTTCCAGCTAAAATCTTGTAGCGAAAACTTGCCGAGTGTTTGGCATGTTTTTCACAAAAACTCAGCGAGTCTTTGGCGAAATTCAGCCACTTAAAAAAGGACTCGTCAAAAAAATATTCAAATTTCTTTTTGGCACCCCTCTATTGTTGGGTTTTTCTCATATCGTAGACCTTATGCAGCTTTCCATTGCTGCCTCTCAAACCCATTGAGGTCTCTATTCCCAAACCCCCACTAGTTATTGGGATATCTTGTCATATAATAAATTTGATTACAATGAGGTATGAGAGTGGAGGCCTGAATTGAGAACTTAGACAACTAATTATATCACTATCATAATATCATTGATCAATGATGAAATATCATAATATCAATATCAAAGATTTATATGTAATTATCATAAATTTAGAACTTCTCCCAAAGTTTTCACCAAATCAAGAAGAGGAAGATGTAAAATGTTGTAATATGCAATTTATGAACTATGATGATTCATGATGATGTTCAAAGGCAATCATCATAAATTTATAATAGTTGTCAGCTAACTATTATATTAGGATTTCATATGAGGGTGCGATTTTGTACTTAGTTTGCTTTCAAATCAATCAAATTTAATAGAAAACACTTTTGTACTCATTGGATACATCTTGTCATTGAATTATGGAAAACAAATATGTTTCTAATGAAATTTAAGAATTTTTTTAAGTTGCTGAGTTTTTTGCCGAGTCGTATTTTTGGGCTTGTTAAGTTTTTGCCAAGTCCGAGTTTTACAACTATGGGTGTATGTCCTATTTAGGCACCCTCCAATTATCATTTACATTATCAAAAATTATTTTTACCCATGTTTTAATGCGAAGATCCTTTTTCCTTTTTATCTATCTAAATGAAACACTTGCCTAAAGAAACACTCAATTTAGTCTCTACAATTTCCTCTTCAGGCAAAGCACTCCTTTTGAATTTGGTGGATGGCTCAGATCAACAGTCATAGAGGATGGCCAGGCAATTGAAAAAATTAGATCAGCTTGAAACTTAAAAGCATCATTTCGCCCAATACAAAGATCAATTTTCTCTCTTCACTCTCGATTTTCTCATTTTTTCTATTTTTTTGTTGGTTTTTTGAATTTTCTCACATCTAACACCTTGTGCAACTTATCATTTCTGCCCTTCAAATCCATTAGGGTCTCTACTTTCAAACCCACACTAGTTATTGGGATCTCATCATATAAGAAATTTGATTACAATGAGGGGGTTCGGGAGTGGAGATCAGTATCAAGTACTTAGACAACTAAAATAATCACTATTAAATGCCAAGTGATAAAGATAAATGTGAAATATTTAACTATCAAATGGTGTTTAATATTCATTACCATTTTAGCGTTTGGCATTGGTCAATGATGAAGTACCATACTATCAAATATATTTAGTTTTACAATTTTGTATATTTCTTTAATTTTTTTGTATATATAATTGTACATATGCATATACATATACATATACACATGTACCCAAATGTACTGTACCCAAGGGAAAAAAATTGCCACACTGCCATACTCGTACCCATACCCGTATCGGCAACTTAGCAGTGATGTATGTCACTTATTTGAGTATCTTGTACTTCATTTTTGTATGAGAACGACTATTATGATATGAACCATTTGGTATGGACGGAATTCTATAATGTGGGTATGAAATAGATTGTTGCAATTGTTCTAGCTACACAAAGGTTGTAGAATGATTCCCTCAGGGGACATAAATCATGTCAATAATTGGATTAGTTTTATCAATCTTTTTGTTCAGTTGTGCTAGACACTTTTCAATAGCGGATTGAAAGAATTTGTTCTAGCTGTAGATATCAGGACTTTGTGTAAATGCCTTAATACATTAGAGATTTGTAATGTCCCCTTTTTGAAATGGGATTTAATAATAAATAATAATAAAAAAATTAAAATATAGAAGAACAAAAATAAAATTTAAGTAAAAAATACAAAATAATAAAATTAAAATATAACATAATTAAATCTAGTTAAGTTAATGAAGGGTCAAAAGGCATGAAATGAAAAGTTGTGACTCCCTCAAACATTAGATATAAAAAGGGAGAAGAAAACTTTATTTGAAAGGGGGAGAGAGGAAGGAAGAGAAAAGGGAAGGTGTGAAGCAAGGAAGAATTAATAGAAGAGAAAAAAGAAATGAGAAGAAAATAAGGAAGCGACTCCTTCAAAAGGCAAAAATTATGAAGGGTTGTGACTCTTTCAAAGGGCATAAATGATTAAGGGTTGTGAATTCTCCAAAGGGTGGTAATTGTGGAAGGTTGTGACCTTTGCAAAGGGCAGCCATGGTGAAGAGGTGTGACTCTCCCCCACATTGGAAGATATAAAGGGGAGAATGTTTAATTTGAGGAAGAGAATCAGGGGAGAGCAATTTGGGGAATAATATATTATTTTCAAAGGCAACAATGAAAAGTGGTGGCTCAATTCTAATGAAAGGTGGTGACCCTTTCACTAATAAAGTATAAAGGAGATTTCATTCCAAGCATTAAAGGAGGACTTATCAACCATCACTCATGAATCCATCAAAACAAATCTTTCATCCATCAATCGTTAATCCCTCAAGAAATCAAGCAAATAATCATCCCTTCATCTTGGGATCAAGAAAACATACAATTCATTATATCGTCACTTTTCAATCATCTAATTAACAATTACTTAATCATAACTCATCGATACCTAGAATCATCAATTCTAAGGGATTCATTCAATCAGTCAATCATTAAACAACAATTGAATCAACAACATAAGTAATCATATATGTAGCAGGGCGATTTATGTAATAACCTCTTAAATTGTTGCGGTGTGAAGAAATAATCATATTACTTATGCATATGTATTTATGTCAATTATATAGATGTGAATTTATATATATATACCATATTATATGCAAACATGAATGCTTGAATCCAACATAAATATCTATGCATTTATTAATGTGAATTCCTATTTGCAATAATCGACCATATTAGGGAAGGAAAGGAAGTGCAAGGAGGGGGAACGATGAGGCCTCACTAGGTACGCCACCTCATGAGATCGGTTAAGGACCGCATGAGGCCAAGGGAAACAGAGATTCTGCTCTTGGGCCTAGGGTCGAGTTAAGGGTACCCTATTGCAATCTTCTTTCTAAGCCTATACGGGTTAGTTATTGAGGTAACTAAGAAAGAGATTCTCAATCACAGGAGGAGAGAAGGATAGTGCGGGGAAGGGGAACGATGTATAGGCTTTGCTAGGTGTGCCACCTCATGAGCATGGTTAAGACCACATCAGGCCAAGGGGGACAAAGTTTCTACTCTTGGGCCTAGGGATGGAAGTAATTAGGGCACCTCATCATGTCCTTCCTATCTCAACCCTCATTATGGGTGAGCCCATGAGAATTATATGCTATAAGTGTATTTCTCTCTTAACCCTAAGAATGGATGTATTCCATGTATTATGATTATATCATTATCTAATTTGGTTGTAGGTCCCAAGATAGGCTTATCTCATCTTATTCCTAGGTTAGGGTTATATCTCTAACTACATTGTATTCCTTTGTTTCATTTGGATTTTGTGAATTTAGGGCAGATTACCAGGCAATCCAGGAAAGGGACATTACAAGATTGCACCATCTTTTATGGCAAAAACTTGTGATGTTGATCGTTGTGCCAGGATAGCTGTGATTTTTATAACATTGCACTTCATTTGTTATTGCTGCCCCACATTCAAGGTCAAGATTTGTAATTAACATGGATATGGTCTGGCATATGTAGATCCACTTCCAATAAACAATAGATGATCACTTCCTAATGACGATTCAGCCCTATTGTCAAGATATCATAAAAATACTCCCTATAACACCTGCGCTCACCCCTCGTGAATGATGATGAGTGCTGTAGATGATCAATGGCTTACCAAACTTGGAAACCAGCAATGACACCTTTAGTATTTGCCTGCAAATCAAATTGCCAGCTGGAAACTTGACATGAACTCTCCAATAATCAGTTCCAATGCAACCCCTATATGAGGATGCCCTAGACAGAAATGAGGGTTTTTTTACGTAATTCCAAAAATGAATCACAAGAGGGTTTTTATCTTTGAAAGCTCCAAATAGCCAAGAGTTTTGTCCTTGTGTGTGAAGTGGAGCAGAATGTTCCAAGTGAAAACGTCAATTGAAAGCCAAATGATGAAATGAAGCCAAGTGCGCCTTTTTTATCCATTTACAAATCAGGCCCTTGGATTTAAATTTCCCTCCTAAGTTTTATAAAACACCTTTTGTAATTAATTGTTTAATGACACTTTTTTATATTATCAAATTAATATTTATAAAGTTGCTCCAGAACTATAAAATTACCAGGACCAACTTCAAATAATATTATATATTCTTTTAGTCCTGAAAAGGGGACATGCCATTTTTTTCCCGAGTTTGAGGTCTAACCATCCTCGGGTCAATTTTTTGCAACTTGGTATTAGGAGCACGAGTCTAAGCTGATACCTCTTTGATGAAGAGTCAAGGACTGAGGGATATCCATTCCACCAAAATTGTCCGGGACACAATACTGGTCTTTTTGGTGTCGGGGAGCTTGCACTGAGCAAGATTTGATCCTTGTGGGCTCATTTGGAGCCATTTAACTTCTCACCAAGAGACCAAGAACCAAATTCTTATCAGGCACATGCACCCTGACAGCTCTGAATAATATTATCTAGTTCCACTCTTATGATTTACATTCTATATGCTGACAGTTAATCTCTACATATGCATTTTCACTAGACTGCTCAGATCTAAATTTCTTCACGAGGGTAGTTGCTTCACAGTGAAATTAAAGAAATGATTAATTTTGCAGCTTGTACAAGATTAAAGCCTTTAGGGTGTACCTATAACCTGGCAGCTCTGTATAGTATCATCCACTTCCATTGTAATGATTAACATTGGATGCATCTTTCAGAATGTACGCTGACAATCTAATCTCTACATAGGCATTTCCTCACCAACTAATCAGGTAAAATTTTCTACATGGATGTTATTACTTTGTAATGAAAGTTGAAAGATTAGTTTCCATCACATTCAAGATCAAAACTGAACCAAAAGAATCTATTTTCTAAGCATTAAGAGAATGTTTGCTGTTATGCAAATTCTGATGCCCTGTATTGCAAAATTTAAAGTATTTCCTGACATACAAATCATATATGAAGAGATGATCAAAACTAAGCGTCTGTCAGGTCCAAAACAAAATTGCTTGGCAGTTTATTCCCTTAAGTAGCAATGGTAAGCACAAAAGGATCATGTCAGGTAAAGATATAATATTGAATTTAGTATTTCTTGATATGTGAGTAGAACATTTAGTATTTCCAGTATGGCATACACTCCTGCTGCCTGCTTACTTAGTTTGAAGCTATGTCAAGGAGTTGAATAGTTTCTGATTGAAATAGATCTCTAAGGTGAGTTTTATCTATAATGTTAAATCCAAGGCTCCTGGATTTTGTGGATGTATGTGTAATGCCTGCCTACATAGTTTGAAGCTATGTCAAGGAGTTGAATAGTATCCGATTGAAATAGAGCTCTAGAAAGAGTTTATCTAATGTTAAAGCCAAGGCTCTGAGGTTTTGTGGATGCATGTGTAATCTGAGGCTCACTTTCTGCATTTTCAGAAATGCCGCGACATGAGTTATTGTAACATCAAAGTATATCACATGAAATGGATAATAATATTAACTTGAAGTGGAACATTTCAGGAAAGCTGACTACTTTGGTGGCTGTTTTTAATTTTCCTCCGTGGTCACTAAATCACATCAAACTAACTTACTACCCCAACTCTGAATTTCTGCTTGAGAACAATCCCTTAATGAATGCTGCTAGTGTAACATTTTTTTTTGATCGGTAATATTTGTAGTATTTGTATTCATTTCAAAGATAAGTACATGCATGGATTCAGCGCCATTGAAGGCCGCTGTGAGTTACTACTTTCTACAACCCAAAAGGCCACTGTTTGGCTGATCAACATTCATCTATCTTAGTCAACAAAAAAAAACTAAGACACAAACTTCACTGCAAACAACATTAGCCCATACTACTGAAAATTGGGCACGCAGATAAGGGCTCCTATCATTTGAACCAGTGAGCTGCCTCTTCCTTTGAAAAGTTCAGGAAGGCAACCCCATCTCCTTCGCTGGCCGATGCTGCTACATCACGGGCGCCACCACTGCCTCCCCGGCCACCAAGGGCACTTTCAGCTCCTGTCAATCCACGTCCTCTTGCCCCTGCCTTAGGCTGAGTCTGCCTTCGAGGTATCGGGCGCTCATCTTCTCCTAGTGGGGCCGTTGATTTCACAGGAGTCACCTTCCTCATTCAGCTCTGTTTAGCCGCCTCACCAAACCGGTTCTCTCTGGTCTTTCGTAGGAAGGCTAGCAGCGCCTCCCACCCTTTTTGTGCTTTTGGAATGTGTTCGGCCTGAGGGTGAGTAGAGGACCCGATGACAAGTGGTTGGAGCTCTCCATCATTCCCGCCAATTAGTTGGTACAACCCTGCCTCCATGTGTAGCCCAATCCCAATTTCCGCCCTTGCAACCTCTAGAACCTCTTCCTGCGACGAACCCACCATCAAAGCCAGAGCGAGAAAAAGGGATGAAATGTCCAGGTTAGTACCCGCTCTGAGATCAGAGGTTAGAAACTCGTCACCCAGCATGAGTACAATCACATCCCAGAAAGCAACATCGTCAAGCTTGAAGACATTGCACATTCGTTGGATGGATTTGTTTCCGTGAAACCCCAGAATCTGTCCAGGCGAGCTCAATGAGAAATTTGCCTCCATCCTTCTCTGCGTCACTAACCACTCTGAATGCACTAAAAGTTTAGAAAACCTTCTCCCAAATTCGGCTTTAATCCAAAGGTGACGCGTGCGAGCCATCCTGTTCGCATTCATTCACTTGCCACTTTCACAAGCAAATCTATATGCGATCTCCTTTCGTACTGCTGCATGCCGCAAAGCTTGGCCAATCGTCCTTTTCGAATGGGAGATGGTGGAAAAGGTGCCGACATCTTTGACGTCCCCATCAGGCTTATCTTGCAATGATTTTTCTAAAGTTGAGCAGTTCCCAATTCGAAATCAACTGATTCCAAAAATCTGAGATCTTTGAAAAGGTCAAATTTGTCTTCAAGCGACCCATTAGCCCTGACATTAGAAAGTTGATCAGCCACTGTATTTGCCTCCCTAGGTGCATGTGTTACTTGGAAATCTTCAAATTTTCCAAGTAGATCCCGGATTCGCTTGATATGCTGAGTGAGATACGATGCCATTAACTGTGATTAGGGAATCTCCTTCTAGGTGCAACTTCCGCACCCCCAACTTCTTCGCCATCAAGATTGCACCTACTGCTACCAAACACTCGGCTGTATTATTCGTGCCATCTGCCAACCGTTGAGCTCCCATCCCTACAATGCAACCATGTTCATTGTGAGCTACATATCCTGCTCCTGAAATACCTGGGTTACCCCTAGAGGCCCCGTCGAAGTTGATCTTTGTCCATCCCGATTCCGGAGGCTCCCAGCAATCTTTTGAATCCACCAACAACAGAGGTTTATCCCTCTTAGGCCCTTTAACATGCCGTGTAGCATTCTTTTTTCAAAATAAGTCAATTTTCATTTTTTGAAATTTGCCCAGCAAACTGAAACATGAATTTATAAGACATTTGGCCAAGACAAGAAGGTAATTCATGAATGCATAAAGTAGTCGCTAGGAAGGTAATAAAAGGAGTTTAAAAATGGCGTCTAAATTAAAGAATGAATAAATTAAAATTAAACTTATAATTTATTATCAAGAGTCAAAGGGTGTATGAAGGTTTGTGTCCCATGAAGCAATAAGATATATAAGGGAGATCATTTCAACGAGAGGAGGCATCAATTGTGAAAGATTATTACTTGTTTATTTATTACTTTTTCCAATCTTTGAGGAGTATAACTATAGAACCATTACAGAAACTTTTGAGGAAGAAACCCCTCATGATTATACAATTGATGACGAAAAACCCTTAATTGCCATTGCCGAGTTAGGGACAAAAGCCTCCAATTCAGGCAGATCTGAAAGCACTTTCAAAGTCGACATACAAGAGGGAAATCATCACAGGTTGAATGAGAATTATAACAGAAAATCAAGATAAAGCCTATTTTCATAATTATGCCATAAATTATTAATCAGAATTTTGTAACAAATTTATAATTTTAGTGACTTAGTCAAAGTCATTTCTAATTTTAATGCAATTATCATTCTGAGCAAGGAGTATTGTTTTAGGGCAAAAGTTAGAAATGTTCTAGACAGGGCTTTTATTTTTGAGAAAGGGGGTCAAAATTAATTTCAGATCAAAGAAAAGAATACAAAGCTAAAGGCCTCAGGCCAAACCGAGGACACCCCACAAACATCAAGAAGCTCCAAAAGGAACCCTACAGAAGAACAACTACATAATGGTGTCCTCCATAACTAATTTCTCCAAAGTCGCCGAGTACTCTTGGGACAAGAGCCCCCAATCATCCACATCCCACCTGTCAAGGTTCTCAGAGGCCCATTTAGCTAGACAGTCTACCACTCTATTCTACTCATGGGGAATATGACAAAGAAATATGCTCTAAAAAATAACACAAATTCAGAATCTGCTTTGCCACCAAGGCTAATTACCAATTAACACCATCCAATCTCTACTCATTCAACATATCCACCGCAATCTATTAATCAGATTCACAGATAGTCCATTTCCAACCAAGGGAATACCCTCTCTCAATCGCTTCAAGAATAGCAAGAGCCATCATGAGATTTTTAGAATGCCGTTCCTTATATATAGAGAAAAAGAACACAACACCTCTACTACTGTCTCTACCAATGCCATCAATTCCGGCATGTCTAGTATTCCCCTTAGAAGAACCATCAATGTTGACCTTCAATACACCCTCAAGAGGAGCAAGCCATCGCCCCTCTCTATGAATCTTCTGTTTGGCCTGCCTAGATCTTCTTCCTAAAGGGAAACTCGAGCTGCTGCTAGCCAAATTTAAATTCCTTTTAACAGCCAAGTCACTGGAATCCACTGTCCCAAAGAGATTGCATTTTGCTGAAATAGTCTCTGTAGCCTGCTGACAATGTTCTAGAAAGGGAAATTATAAATGGTATCAAAGCAGCAATCCTGCCAGCTCGTGGCGCAAAGATAAAATGACGGATGCATTCTAATAAAAAATATTTGGAGGTCTAAGAAAGGAAGAGGAAGAGAAGCATTCTAGTCATTATTAAAATTACAATTCAGAGCATGAAAAAGATGATAATAGTGTGGATTTACTTTTTGTCATATCCTATCAACATTTTTGTCATCATGGAAAGCAGTCGAAGTATGGAGAAAAAGTGAAAGATACTTGTAGTAAAGGACACCTAGATCCTTTTACTCAAAGACAGAATTGGCTTTGCACAAAGGAGTGGGATCTTGATGTTCACAAGACTCCCAAAATTCATCATGATGGAAGATGCAACATTTTTCTATCATTTTGAATTTCAACAATGGCAATTGATAGTTTGTATTCATTGCCTAGGATCTTTGGTGGAAATGAAATGAGAGGGCCAAAGATCATTGCAGTGTATATGATCTCATTCAACATGATTTCTTATTATTTTTCAAGGCCAAAATCTAATTCCATATATATGAATGAGCAGAATTTTTATCTTACTTGGGTTAAGTAGAGCATATTGTTCCATAACAAACACCTAGCACAACCAATTGAAAGAGCATGATGGTTAAAGATGGATTTTTGTAGGCAAGGAATAACTTGTGAAAGCTCCCTAGCTGCTATGGGAAATGGCCATAAAACAGTATTTCCCATCTTCTTATCATGGTATTCATTGAATTGAACCTTTGTAATGCCCCCCCACAAAAATCACACTAGTGCATGTAAGTTCATACAAAAGAGGAAAGTTAGTCCACTGGATTATAATAAGAACGTACCTACCACTTATCTGTGAAAGGGCTATATTGCAGAGTGAAGATCTTTTTGTTATCTTTGGGAAAGGAGAAGAGGAATTTGCATTTGCCACTCTTCCAAGACAGATAATACCATATCGTGTATAAGTATAATCCTCATCTGTTCTACATTTTGACTAAGTTGGGCAGGGAGGGGAAAGGCAAGCATTGGTAGAACACATCATGTTGCTTCTTACACAATCAAGAACTGATCTGAAATTCACCTACTAGGTTGTTTGGTCAATAATTATCAAATGGTAAATATATGGGATAATAAAAATCAAATGGAAGCCATACTTGAGACTAATTTGATCACAATTAACCAATATCATGAGGGTAAAATAGAAGGCGTACTGACACCAAGAGAAATTAGGGAAAGTGAAGCAAATTTTCTCATACAAAGAAAACAAACCATGAAAAGCACCATTGCAGTTCTAAAGAATGAGCTTATTCCATTAAGAGTATTGAGTGAGAACATGAGAAGTTATGTATTCAAGAAGAAGAGTTGGAAAAATGCAACGATATGATTGAGGAATTACAAAAAAGGATGAATGAAGACAACTGCTCATGGGAGCTTGTAAGACAGATATGCATGGAGAAATCGAAAAGCTACAGAATAAGCTTGATTCTACAATTAATAAAAGAAAGGCATTGAAACTGAAACATAAGGAACTATGCCCCAAACATAGAAATGCTAAAAATGAATTGTAAAATGCAATAAAGGGGCTAGGAAATTAAAAGCAAAGATGGGTGAGGATCAGAGAATATGGGTTTCTAGTAGGGTGGATTTAGAAGAAAAATTTGCATAACTGCAAACTGATGAGCCAAGGACATGAAGAAATATGCACAAAACTAAGACAAGAAAAAATGATTTGGGAAGCGCATTAAAAGAGTAATGATTTAAATAGGGATTACAAGAGAAATGATTGAAAATGGTCTTTTGTTTGATGCTTGTAAGGTGGAGTGGGAAGGAAGAATTGTACGGCTGCAAGATGTCTTTTTGTTTCTTCTCTTTGAGGATGAGACAGAACTTGTTTTAAATTACGAACCTTGCCAGCTACCAACTCTTGGTTTTGTTATTGAGAGTTATTGGGAAATCCAAAATACCAATACATAAGCCCGGAGAATATTGAACAACAAATTGTCCTCAGACTTTAGATGATGGTTTCAACCTTATGATATTAAAAGACTATATTTGCAGTTTGGCAAGTACATTAACAACATCATAGTAGTACAGAGTTGGACGTAACCAAGATTATGAGAGAAACATCACTTGGTTTAGAATTTTCAATTCCTAATTATATCAGATCTTCGCAGCAGAAGCGCTAATAACATCACAAGGAAGATCGAGGGATTACGAATCTCCAAAGTTGATTTGGGATCTTGGTATTTGCAAAAATGATTCAGTTTGACAAATTGAAATCGATATTGCTGGAGGAAAAGTGATTTTTGGGAAGCTGGGTTGTAGCGTTCCCTTTTCAAACTAAGCCAATTGACATTTTTTGACATTCGCCCAAGACAAGAAGGTATTCACTAATATGCATAAACTAGTCGCAAGGAGGGTAATTAAAGGAGATTTAAAAATAGTGCGTAAACTAAGATATCTGCAATTGGGTTTAAAGAATGAATAAATCAAAACTAAAATTATAGTTTATCATGAGTCAAGGGGTGTGTCCTATGAAGTAATAAGATATATAAGGAAAATCATTTCAATGAGAGGAGGCATCAAGTGGGAAAAAATATTATATGTTTTTATAGAAGTAAAAACCATTACGCTTACAGTCTGAGGACAAAACCCCTCGTGATTATACATTCAAGGACAAAAACCCTTGATTGCCATTGCTGAGTTAGAGACAAAAAGCTCTGATTCAAGCAGATCTGAAAGCGTAGATGTACAAGAGGAAACAATCACAGTTCGGAGGAGAATTATAGCAGAAAATCAAGATACAATTTATTTTCAGAATTATGTAAAAAATTATTAATCTGAATATCATAATAAATTCTAAATTTCAGTCATGCAATTATCATTTTTAGTAAGGATTATTATTTTAGGGCATTAGAAATGTTCTAGAAAGGGACATTACAGCTATAAATGCTACATCCATCAATGTGGAAATTCTAACCAATGCATTAAATGCATATGTGAAAACAAGAAAAGAGGCAAACAAGGGTGTTTAAGTTTCTTTTTATAGTTGGAAATACATGGATTGCCCCTTTTGCTCATGGTGCGCAAGAGAGCGATGGTACCCCCAACCATTGCATGCTCCATACAAATTACATTAAGAAGAAAAAAAACCATTCACTAAAGATCTTTCATCTCTATCAACCTTTCATTTCCATATGTAGGTTACAAACTTACACATCAGGCCATTACCTATTCCTCATGCTACCTTGCTTATTTGATGCTCTAGCAACCTAACTCACTCTATGTTACAACTTACAATATCTCCTAAATGGTAAGCTATGTGCACTTATTATTGCTGGAGAAGATTGTAGTTCCAGGTCATGTGGTACTCTCAAAAACCCCAATTTGCAGAAAACTTCCAGGGAATTACAAATGCTACAGACTTTTTCCTGATGATGTTACATTTCTGTCACATGCTGGTGTTTTTTTCAATTAGTTTTTTTAATTGAATATCGATTACAAATATCTTGCTCATACAAGCACCAACATTAGACCAATACAAGCTCGTTATGAGCAAACACATTAGAAATTGCCTACAGAACAAAAAGAGTGACTATTTAGAATTCCACTTTTATTTAGAAACCACCTCCTATGGAAGACCAAGAGTCACAACTTAGAATTCCACTTTAGATACCCCTATCGGGAATTGAACTTGGGCCTCCACAATGAGAACCAAATGTTTTAACCAATTAAACTCAACCCGACAGTTTTTTTCCTTTTTTTTCCTTTGTTTATTAACTTTTATCTTAGTTTATTAAAATCTCTGGCTTCGTTTTGATCATTGTTTTTGCCTTTCAATATTGATTTTTAGGGTTTCTTTCTCTTGTTTTACCTTATCTAGAAAACCTTTTCCAGAGCTCTTTAATATTCCTTCATAGAAATGTTGCTGATGACTGTTTAAATGCAAAGCTGCAATTCTAGCATTATATTTCAATGAATCTAAAAGAGAAGTTTATTTGTTTATTTAGTTTAATGCACTTCTAACCAACTTTTTATTTTTCCATCAAAAGGTGGATAAGTTGCAAGCTACATTCAGAAGATATGAACAGCTTTTGCCAAGATCAGGTGAGCGGGGACGTCTTGCAAATGAGTTGCTAGCAGGATGTGAAAGCATTGAATGGCAGGTAATATGTTTCTATAGCTTTTCTATATTTTCATTTACTAGATGGATGTACAACTACACACAATAACTGCAACATGCACATTTGAAGTTTGTCTTGGAATAGGAAATTGAATTCAATATTTTTATTTATGTTAACAACATTCCTGCTAAGGCTGTCCGGTTGGGTGTTTATGTAATTGAATGAATACTTGATTATTGCAGGTATTGTTTTTACCTTTTTTTTTACTTTTTTGGGGGAGTGCCTAGCATATCGCATATCTCCTCCAAGATGGACTTTTAATCACCTAAATTTGTTTAGACTTCATTTCTTGAGGAGCTTGGTTTTTGGTGGGAAGGTAGATGAGCTTGATAGGGCCATTGCCGTGGCAGAAAGAGATCCTGTGCGGTTTAGCATTGATGAAGCTGAGCTTGTGAAGCGCAGAAGATGGACAGCGTCAACTCGTAATCAGGTTTTTCCTTGTTAATTTCTTGCTTTCTTGTGTAGCTATTAAGATTGATTTTTCATTGTTCCGTCTTAATTCAGATCTGAAATATGCTTGTAAGATATGGTATTGACTCATTTTTCAATATTATTATTATGTCTAAACTCATGGTCTGAAGGATCCTTGTAAGATACATGATTTATTGTATTCCATTTTCAATAGGAAGTGGAGCGAAAAAGAATATGAAACAAAAAGTATCTTTTGTTGTAATGTGTATTTCTGCAATCCAGATGACTACTTAAATCTATATTAATGCACAATTTTGCATGTACTCTTAGATGGAGAAGCTCAGAAAAACTGCGCAAGCAGATATGGAGAAATCACTGGGGCAGAATCACTCAGCTAATATCAGATCAAATGGCACCAGGAGAGAACTTTTAAGGTTGCCAAATGATCACTCAGGTGCTAAACCAAATCAGGTTATGAACCCAGATAATGATGATTTTATTACATCAGAAACGGACAGACAAGTACTATTGATTAAGTAAGATTTGTTTTGTCTTGAACATTTAAACATCAAAGTGTTCAATTAAATAGTTGTCTTTTCATAAATTTACACTGTATCAAGATAAGATAGTGAAGTTAGCTTTCAAGTACAGGCTCCATTTAGTGTTTTTCACATCTTAAATTTTAATTTCTTAAACCTTCTTCATGCTTTGTTTTAAATGCTATTTAATCATTCGTATTGAACAATCATGCCTGATTAGTATCTCCTTGTATCATTTTCATGTTGTTTACTTCTTGTTTAGGGAACAAGATCAAGAGCTAGATGAGCTCAGTGCAAGTGTGGAGAGGCTAGGCGGTGTTGGTCTCACAATACATGAAGAACTCATGGGACATGTAATTTTTGTTCAGATTGATTTTCAATTATGTAAATTTAATGAATTAAAAGGAAGCAACTGATTACAATTTTTTATAGTGATCTCGTAAAGAGTAGTTAGTTCAATGATAATTGAGAATTGTTTTATATGTTAATTCTAGATTCCTCATGTATGGCTATATAAACATCTTCTGCAGGAAAAGCTTTTGGAGGAACTTGATCAAGATATGGATAAAACATCAAATAGGCTCGACTTTGTTCAAGTTAGTTTGGGAGTTATCTGTTTGCTTATTTGTTTTCATTGAAAGAAAGATCCCTTAATCAAATCTAGTGTTCATAAGATTCTTGTGCAGTGGTTTACTTTTGTCTTTTTTTCAATATTTCTAAAGTGACAAAAAAAAGGGAAACTGACATGTTAAGAGCTATATGGAAAGTATATGAATATTCTTTTCAGCGTTGTGATAAATATTAGTGAATCTGGAGTTTAATGGAGTCTATCCTAAAGAGTGAACATATAGTGGATTGGCAATAAAGGAGCAGTTAAAGGCTACTTTTAGATTCTCATTATTGAATCAACCAATCTTCTATTTTTGGCTCAACCCAATATATTCATTCTTGTGATTTCTAATTCACAGCTCTTTGTAATGCAGAGGAAGGTGGCTCTTGCGATGAAGAAAGCAGGAGCTAAGGGACAGATAATGATGATTGTATTTTTGGTTATATTGTTTATGGTGTTGGTTCTTCTTGTATTCTACACCTAGCATCTCTTATGGCACATATGGCAGTAAACTAATAATTGTATTCCGCGATGTGCAATAATACAATGTTTCTAGTGGTATAGAAAGGGGATTCACTATAGAAGTCTTAAGCTGTGCACCTTATCATCTCATATTGGAGCTATTTAAACCTGATGATTACACCATTTCTGAAATGAAATAATGCATAAAAATCTTCAAGCATTATCTTATCCCTTATAAGCCATCTATTTGATTATTGGTATTACCAGATTTATATGCAACCTGTTCTAGGTGCTTTATGATTGAGCTTTTTGAAGTTAATATTAGTAATATTATTTTGACAATCTGAAACTGTCTCTGATCAATCCCTGTTCCAATCTGTTTATGCAATTTGCTTTTGAGTTTTTATAGATATTGAAATGGTATATCCATATCTTTAGTATGGAAGATAAATTTCAAATTCAGTTTTCTCTATCACGTTTACCAATCTTCTTGACCACTAGCTCAACTTTTTCTCAAAATAACTTGGCTAACACATCAACTTCATTGTTGCCAAATGAACTCTTCTTTTGGCATTTAAATTTTGATTTATTCCAAAACATTTAATATGTTTCTTAGATCTGAGTAAATGCACAATTTCTTACTCATGGGTATTGAGTTAATATGATTCTTATATCATGTCTTCCATAGCTCTAATGTAAGCAGTTTTTCTAAATGCACATGAATAATTATTTAACCTGAATCCCATGTAGCGGAATGTAGTTTAATGTGTCAAACTTATGGAGCAAGTCAATTAATAGATAATGAGCTACTAAAAAGTCTAAATTCCAATTTATTTTATTTTCATATATGTTGAGATTCAGATTTACTTTAAATGATGTTTTGGCTCTTATTTTGTTGCAAGCTGCCATCCATTTAGTTGAGCTTGCATTTGTGATGCTTTATCTATTGAATAGCCAGTGATGCACATCACTGTATTATGACATGATCGTATACCAAAAAAGTTGCATCATTTATTTTGAAACTTATTGCCCTTGCCAACCACTTGTATTTGTGTCTTGAAGTAATGGTAGATAACTTTTAATCTTCCATAAATGAATTCTAGTGCTTTCAGGGCATATCTCACTCTTTCCTACAAACAATGATATATAGCATTTGCATGTTGGGAAAAACATGTTTGTTTAAAATTCCCCTTTCCTTGTGCTTGGCTTAGCTTTTCTTTTTACATGAATTTTTATGTCAAGCCTAGGTTACTTTCCCTTGCATTATAAATTAACATTTGTGACAAGGGGCTCCATTTGGATATGATGTGACAAGCATGCGGGGCCTAGGTAATAGTTCCACATTTTGAGGATGTGTTTTTCTTTTCTTTCCTCAAAAACAGTCCTTTATGTATCTGTCATTATTCCAGACCTAGATCATTGATACTGTATTGATTTGGGTCACAAAGATTCTTCAAGGTGCTTTGTCCAGGGGAACAGGAGAGTGCTTGGGCGATTGACTTATAAACTGTATCAAGGTAGATGACACTTTGACTTGCACATTCTGCTTTCAATGTTATTCATAGTTATATAATCTTGATATCTTTTTCTTTTCTCTTCTAGTCTTTGTTTATCTAGAATGCTACTTAAACATGTGTAAGTTCAGGATGGAACATAATAACATGTGGCTCTTCCCTGTTTCTGTCTTAGTTTGGTGGTCTTGTAGTGCCACTATACTAGATCCAATGTAGGCAAGTGTAATCGGTAAACAAGGTTTTTATCTGTTTGCATGTAACTGTTGAAAGATAAATGCTGATTAATAAGAAGCATTCTTTGCTTGGTCGAAAATATCATTTCATAAATTAGTTTGCATCTCTCAGACCTTCCTGAAACTTTGACATATTTCTTGTCAATAAATACTTAACAATTTGGTGGGAGGGTGTTAGGGTAAATGTTAGGATTTTCTTTGAGAACTTATGCGGTTGAAAACATGATATAACATGAGGCAAAAGTTGAAACTTTACCAGTATCTGAATGTGCCTCCATGAGCATATATGGCACCCTAGGGACTTGGGGACTTCTAGAGTGGATGCCCTTGCTCTGCCCCTGCCCCTTACGAATTTTGGGAATTTAGTCCCTTTTAAGGCCAGGTTGACGACTAGTAATATATGACCCGAGGCAAATGTAGGAAATTTACTAGTTTTCCAGCGTTTGCCCATGAATTTAGGTGATGTCCTAGTGACTTGTAGGGGATGTTCTTGCTCTGCTGTGCCCCAAATTTTTAAGGACGCGTCCTCCTTTTTTGGTCTTTTTGGGGACCACTTGATATTCCCTGGCTGCCTCATGGACTAAACGTAACCACTCACCAGATGCACAAAAAACAGCCAATAAAAACATTTAGTAACAAATAAAATGCTGTGGGGCCCACCAAAACCACCCAACGCAGAAAACTTTTGAAAACCATGACAATTAGTGTTCTGCATTCACCAGAAGGGGAGGAAAAATAAGAGGAAGGGGATAATGGAGGAAGCGGAGTAGGAAGGTGGTCATGACTCGTACCTATTTCCTATGCTATGCATGATGCAAGAATTTTTTGGGGCATATCTCAATATAGGTGACGTTTTATATAATGTTTAGATGATTATTCGTCTGTCTGATGGATTATGGAATGACTGAATTTTTATTATGGAATGAATGATCATGCCTGAAGAATTTCATTGTCTTTTGCTTTATTTATGTAAAAATATCTCAAGGCATTTTAAAAAATTCAAATGGAGGAAGAGGGAAACAAGATTGAAGTGGAAATAAATGAGCCCTTGCAAGGAGTCACTTTTCATGATGTATTTCAGATACTTTAAACAAGAAAAAGAATGTGGCCTAAAATATATAATTGTATTTGTAGCCAGCAAAGAAGAAGGCACTTGCCCAACATCAGCCAACCATAGTAGTGTACTATCAACGAAGCAGACATTTATTCTATTCCATATTTTTGAATTTGTTAAAATCGAGTTACATGGTTTTTAAATCGGTTTCATGGAATTCTTCAACACTACGCCCTGAAAGTTCCAAACACGGCAGAGGATAATCTGCATCACATGTATTGGATTATTTGACCTTTTTGGCAGTCGTTCAACAAGAACGGTGAGTCTTATTTATTGGTGTATTGGATACCTATGAGCCAAATCAAATGAATTAGATTTATGATTTGTGCTTTCAACAAAGAGCCTATGGCTTCCAATTAAGTCTTGTTTAATATGCAACTTTTTCATCTCTAGAAGGCTTATAAAATAATATGCAAGGATGGAACAGAGAATTGCATAGCTCTAGCTATTTTATGTTTTACTTATTGACGAAGGGACAGAAGAGGCAATTTTTCATGGGAAGAAGATAATGAAAACGTAGTAGGAATGATAAATTATTATTATTATTATTTTTTTTTCAGTTAGTGAAAGTGTGAATTAAGGAGACATTTTTCAAGAAATGTTTCTAAAGTTTTACAGTGATACAGGCATTTTGGAGAGAAGAAATTGGAAGTGTGAATTGAGGAGACATTTTCCATAACATGTTTTTGTGCTTGTACAAAAGCACATGGATTTTGGATGGTGAATTTGTATACTTGACCAGGCATGTGAGAGTGATAAGTGCCGAAAGAGGGTCCACTATGAACCAACATTAGATCTTGTTAATTGGATTAGTGCAATTGACAAAAATAGTTATTAAATGTGGGATTAAAATAACAATTCTTCGTAGAGGCTCTTAGAATGAATGCACCACAATTAATGAGAAGATTCGGGTCTTTGCCCAGATGAAGCTTCTGAAATTAAAATTTGTTGATACAATTAAATGCAATGCAAGCTTACGTTGGCTGACTGGTGGGCAAGAAGACTTGTAGAGTTTTGAATAACATGGTATATATTGGCGCACTCATTATTCCCATACAAAAGATAATTGTTGACAAAAGTTTGCATAAGCTCAAAGTTTGCATGATTGAAGAAAGAGACTTCTCATTTGACACCTGCTTTGTTGCTTAGGTTAAGGACATCATGCTGAAATTTCAAGCCATCTTTTTTTCACTTTCTTGAGACAACATAGTCAAGGAGTGCTTTGTTTTCTCAAGATTTCAGGCGGGATTGTGTGCATGGAATTACGGGTGGGGGGACCCTTGTCGGTTCCCCATGCTATTTGAAATATGTGTTGTTCTCGTCTTTTCTGACGAGTTAGCCAATAGTGTTGTTTCTGCAACTCCAAAAGGGACGACTCTTTCTGCATGTCAAGATCCTATTTTTAAGGTGGCGCGGGGCCAAATTTTTGGGTACATGAACTCATTGGATCGAAAATTTGAAAGGTTCCAGGGTTCATTTTGTGCTTCATTCATAAGAGGCTATTGAGGTTAATGTTCCATATGTTTCATTCGATAAAGTTTTTTCTGGGATGGAAAATACTCTTGTGGGCAAGTTCCTTGCCTAGAGAGGCAATATAGATTTGGTTCGTAAATGGGTTGGAGTGTGATAATTGTAGTGTAGTGTTATGGTTACTGCAATGATGGGCCTCCTTTTGGCTTGTTTCGCTAACAAAGATCTGATAAAGGTGTTAACGGAAGGCACTTGGTCATTTCACAAAGGATAGAAATAATTTGTGTGAGTAGAAACTTGGCCTTGACCTATCTATTGATCTTTATGGAGTAGTGTAGTGACTTTTTCGCACATTGCATTGCAAATGGAGACCCTCAATTTTTCGCTTTTTGAGGTTTAGGTTTTACTGTCTATTTCAATCTTCGGTCTTTTGCCAATCAAAGTTTAGAGAGTCTTAAGAGTTAAAGGTTTTCAAGTTCAATTTACCTAGTTTAGGGGTGTAATCCAAGTCAATAGGAGAATGCATGGTCAAATGAGTATTCTAATGTCACATATGCCTTCAACAAGCAAGCCAAAAGATGAAGATCAAAATTGTTTGAGGTCAATTTTAGAAAGTTGTTTCTTTTTTACTTTTTCATTTTTGACATTTTTAGGCCAATTGTGGACCCTACTTTTTCGCTTTTTTTTTTTCTTTTTCCATTTTTAGAAAGAGTGAGGTGTTCCTCATCTCATTGTGAAATTGGAAAAGCACACTGAAACTGTTCTTAAACTTGAGAAAAGCATAGAAATTTTTCAAAATTGTTCTTGTAGATGTTATCTACCGCAACCTTCATCCAGAGTAGTCTGAAGGTGATTAGAAGCATTGCAGAAGTGACAAATTGAGCAAAAAAAGAGAAAAATTGAAAATCCAATTTTTTTGGTATGTCTATGTTTTAGAAATGTGCATTTTCAGAGGCCTTCAGAGTGGAATTTGGGGTCGAAACTGTCGTCCATCCCTTAACACTGAGTTGGTGAAGACATCACGTTAAGGGACTCATTTTAGGTCTCTTGAAGACCTTTCCAACAGTGTATACTGTTCTAAATTCAGAGCAACAAGCTGGAAGTTATGACCCTGCAAAGTTGGGGTAACCAAATGCCAAAATGACGTAGTTTCTACCTAGCCTGCACGCCTCTTTTCCTTCAAAAGATCTACTTTTCAAGGGCACTCACTATACCAGGTGCCACATGTCGACAACATTGAGGTTTTGAAGCTTGAAAAGTAAATTCTCAAAAACTCTCGTTGTTGCGATGTGTGTCTGGTATGTGGTCGTGTCAATCAATGGACTTGTGAGGCCCACATCCTTCAAGGTGAGGGTCACTTTTTCATCTAGTGGCGAGTTCCTAGGCAGATTTGTTCCGAAAAGCAGCCGCTACACACACACCAAAAGGGACTGATCATTGCGAGTGGGATTGGAATTTTATTCCCCTACGATGGTAAGGATACCAAAAAGGCATAGGCGACATCCATGCCACACATATGAAATAAGAATAATGATGCAAAGATTGGTGTGCCGAGACAATTGTAACCACCACTATGATGAGATTTCCACATGGCACATTTGTAAAGTCTCTTCTCGATTGCATTTTCGAGGTTCAGTTCAATGAATTCTTCCTATATGAGTTCGCAGGCACATTGTAATTAGGATTTCTTTTCCAGAATTTTAGAGTCTTTTGTTCACCACTGTGAAGGAGAAGAACACTTAGAAATATCTATTGTATCATCTTTGACCTTAGCTTTGTATTCAGATAATCAATAGAGGAGACACATTGGACTATGACCAATTTGCTTTTACTGTGTGTTTTTCTCCGGTTTTGTGAATAACTCAAGCTCTATGTCATTCTAGGGGGACATAGCTATCATTTGTTATTTCAGGCTTTTATAATTTCATTATAGATACACAAGTTATTGAATCATGTTTTATACTCTTTCAATGTTTGTAATATGAGGTTATACTATGCCATTTGGTGAACAAAATTCTCATGGAATGATCATTTCAGTGAGATAATAGGAACAACTCCTGTGAGCCTTAATGAGTGCTTCTCACAGAGAGATTTGAATACTTTGAACTATGTCCATCTGACTTTTGCTTCTTGTTCTCTCTCCAACAATGAAGAGTCTGTGACATTTTGTGCCTAATCTTTTGGGAGTTTCCTGTTCCTGTTATTTCTGAAAAGAGGCTCAAAGGGTTGTGAAAGTTTTGGCAAATCGCCTTACGTTAGTCGTTTTCCAATTTTCGCTCTCTTCCCTTTCCCCAAAACACTAGTATGTAGATTCAGCTTCTAAATTCCAGAGGTTGTTTCACAGGGTGCATTTTGTCCCACTTCTATGAAGCTTCCCGATTGCCCTTTTTTAGGTGTGACTCTTAGGGATCAACAATATTTTTGGCAAGCCTAGTGGGACAAAATTTTCACAGTTGAAGATTTGGTGTGTTCTTTAGTATCTCCAACCTTGAAGAGGCATGCTCAAGCACCTGACAACTCTATAGCTCAAGCAATTTGTCTATTTTTGCTGATATGTACCTGGTTCTATGTTTTTAGCAGACCTTTCACTCTTGTTTAAAATACCATTTGCGGATATTTTACTTTCCCTAATGCTTTGGTATGGAAGGATATTATGAACCATATATTTTTCCTGCCCCCTTTCATGCAAATACAAGCATTTTGCCTCCCTACCAACAATATCACACTACAAATGCTTCCACTTTTGCTCCATTTTCCCTTTCTGCACCAAATTATGAGCAATTTTCTAGTGCTTGCCTCCCACCCACCCTTGCACATCCCCTTGCACATCCTTCTTGGCAAGCTTGGAAAATGTTAGCACTCATCCTACCCCTCAACATCAAAACATGAGAAGCTTGGAAAATGTTAGCACCAAAGAGATAATGTTGAATTTCCAAGAATAGTTGCGGGCCATTGAGGAAGAGAAAAAATATCACCAGTGGCAAGAACAACTTGCTTATCAGGCTCAAATGCTACAACAACAAGCTGAGGTCCTAAGAAAACAACAAAAGCAATTTCTTACAATGCAAGCTGTTGCTAGGAATGAAAGGACCAAGCAATTGGAGACTATGGAAGAGGTGCAAACTGCTGGTTGCAAGCTTCCATATGAGGCCGAGGAGATGCCCTAAGAGTAGGAAGAAGAGGACGAAGAAGAAGGCGAGGAGGAGTAGTGCAGCAACAAGGCTCCAGACTGGCAGGGGATGAAAGTGAGGAAGATGATCTATTCTTCTCATTTGACGAGCTTCCTCACTTTGTGGAGCATGAGGTGGAAAGAAGTAAGGAGGTGATGAACAAAGACCAATTCTGGGATGAAATAGAGGTCTTTTGTTCGAACCTTAGCATTGAGCCATCACCTTCTGAGTTGGAGGATTGCGTGCAACAAGAGAAAAATGAGGTCTATGTACCATAAAAACGCTATCAGTGCTAGCCACTGTTGGTCAGCAAGAGATCAAGGCAACAAAGCATAGCAATGAGTTTAAGTTTGACTACTCGAACTTGTTACTTTCAAGAGGATGTTCCATCAAACATCTAGCTCAGATCTGCAAGTTGTCTCTAGTCATGCTCACCTCTGAGCATGAATATGAGCTTGAAGAAGAGCATGTTCAACTTACCCATTCGCCGCAGGAGGACAACATTCAAATATGGGTGAGCTTTTTTGTTCTAAATCTTTGTAAGGCATTCCAACATGTTGGATGCCTGTTAAATCTTTTATTCTGGCTAGTTGTCAAGAAGTATGTGAAATATCATAAGCTAGTTAGGAAGGGCACATACTTCAATAAGCCAGTCAATGGCTTCATTTAACATTATTGCAATGTAAATTCCTGCACATACTAGGTTAGAAGTTTTCTTGTTTTCCAAGAAGTGTTGTTGCACATGCTGCATTCTCTTTACGGGAATGCAAGTTTTAGTTTCCGGGTTTCCTCCAAGTGCATGCTTGCATAAGTTTTTGTGGGTCTCTTCTTGTTTTGAGGCAGGTCTATTTGTTGTGGCTCCCTTTTCACGACTTTGTGCCCAATGGATAAGCATTCCAATCCGCGAAACTAGCGATTTTGAGGCTCATTCTCAACAGGCTGAGATCCCGTTTGATTCGCCAAAAGTTGTAGATGTTATCTACCATAGTCTTCATCTAGAGCAATCTTGAGGTGATTAGAGGCAGTGCAAAAGTGACATATTGAGCATAAATGAGAAAATTTGAAAATCCTATTTTTTTTCAGTATTTTTCTATGTTTCAAAAATGTGCATTTCGGAGGTCTTCAAAGCGGAATTTGTGGTTGAAATTGTCGTCCATTCCTTAACACGAGCTGTCAAAGGCATTGATTAAGGGATCGATTTGATATCTCTTGAAGACATTTCCAATGTTGTATGCTGTTTTGAATTCAGAGCAACGAGCTAAAAGTTATGACCCCGTGAAGTTGGGGTAACCAAATGCCAAAATGGCGTAGTTTCTACCAAGTCCGCGCGCCTCGTTTCCTTCAAAAGCTCTAATTTTCAAGGGCACTCACTGTAGTAGGTGCCACATGTTGGCACTGCAGAGGTTTTGAAGCTTGAAAGGAAGGAGAATTCTCAAAAACTCCCACTGTTGCGACGCGTGTGTGGTATGTGGTCATGTTGATCAATGGACCCGCGGGGCCCACATCCTTCAAGGCGAGGGTCACTTTTTCACCTTGCGGTGAATCTCAAGGAAGATTTGATTCGAAAAGAAACCGCCATGCACACGCCAAAAGGGACTGATCATTGTGAGTAGGATTTGAATTTAATTTCCTTACAATGGTGAGAAAAACAAAAAGGCATAGGTGGTGTCCATGTTGCACATGTGAAATAAAAATAATGATGTAGAGATTGGTGCGCCGAGACAATTGTAACCACCGCTATGATGAGATTTCTACATGACACATTTGCTGAGCCCCTTCTCGGGTGCATTTTCGAGGTTCAGTTCAAGGAATTCTTCCTATATAAGTCTGTAGGCACATTGTAATTAGGACCTCTTTTCCAGAATTCTAGAGTCTTTTGGTTCACCACTCTAAAAGAGAAGAACACTTAGAAATATCTATTATGTCATTCTTCGACCTTAGCTTTGTATTCAGATAATCAATAGAGGAGACACATTAGACAATGTCCAGTTTGCTTTTACTGTGTGTTTTTCTCTAGTTTTGTGAATAACTTAAGTTTTGTGTCAATCTAGAGGGACATAGCTATCATTTGTTATTTCAGGCTTTTATAATTTCACCATAGATACACAAGTTATTGAATCATGTTTTATACTCTTTCAATGTGTGTAATCTGAGGTTATACTATGCCATTTGGTGAACAAAATTCGCATGGAATGATCATTTCAGTGAGATAATAGGAACAACTCTTGCTGGCCTTAACGATTGCTTCTCATAGAGAGATTTGAATACTTTGCACTATGTCCGTTTGAATTTTGCTTCTTTTTTTTCCTCCAACAATGAAGAGTCTATGACATTCTGTGCCTAATCTTTTGGGAGTTTCTTGTTTCTGTTATTTTTATAAACAAGCTCAAGGGGTTGTGAAAGTTTTGGCAAATTACCTTAGGTTAGTCGTTTCCTAGTTTTCGCTCTCTTCCCTTTCCCAAAAACACGAGTATGAAGAGTTAGCTTCTAAAATCCCGGAGGTTGTTTCACAGGGTGCATTTTGTCCCCCTCCTGTGAAGCTTCCTGACTTCCCTTATTTAGGTGTGAGCCTCTTAGGGATCAACAATTCTTTGATTAAGAAAAAGCACATGAAACCCTTGTTTTAGTCCCTCATGGAGATTGTGAAAATTCTTGGAAAAAGCTTGTTCCAATATCAAATTTATTAGAAATCTTAGAAAAGTCAGGAAAAGCTATGGAAAAGAACACTGATAGAAGTGTGTTGATAATTGAAATTTGATTAAGTCTGCATTTTTTTAGATCTTCTAAAATCTAGAATATCTACAATAATTTCTAAAGATCTGAAACCACTCCCAAACATCTTGACCACACGCACACACACACACACAAGAAAGAAAAAAGGACATAAAAATGTGACTTATTTAAATTTTATAT
>MU227615.1:557207-601642 GCA_018584345.1 Thuja plicata | reverse complement strand
GTCAACTTGATATAATCTGATTGGTTATATACATAGTGTCAAAGACTTCAAAGAACCAGAGAGATAAAGGTTATGCTATCAGTAATGCATAAAAGTTCAGTATACACTAAGTGACAACGAACACCGACGGACAATGCACCCTGACAGATAGAGAAATCCGAGAGGAGAGTCACAGTGATACCCGAGCAAGCATTACCGATGAGAAGAACCATAGTGTTACCCGACGGTCAGACAACCCCGATGGACAGACAACCTCGATGGACGAACAAAGATGCCCAAGGACAACTGAAGTCAAGACCGAAGCTAACAAGGAGTTAAACACCGAAAAGAACTGAAGTTCAGAAATGACAAAAGACTTAGCTGGCAAGAGCTAAATATGGAGTTAATTGGTTGATAACATTGTTTTCATCGACAAGTTAAAAGCCAGAGATAAGTGAGAGTTTTAAAGTTGTTTTATTCCAGTTGTCAAGGAGAAATCTGCTGGATAAAACTAAAGTAAGCTTTAAAGAAAGAAAGGTGAGAATTGCGAATCACACCAAGAACAAGAAAGTCAAGGACTTAGAAACGGTGAAATTATGTCTATACAGAGACAAGCTAATTCATTGTGAATTAGGGGTGAATAGAGAAGAGGATGCTGAAGAGAATACTGGTGAAGGAAGACTTCATACAATCCTGATCAATCAAGCTAGAGAACAGAGCTAAAGATTTCTGTGGACACTGAGCAACAAAGAAGCACAACATCACTGAGCAGAAAGAAGTGGAGCAAAGAACAAAAAATGAAACATTGATCATAAAGGTATTATGAGCTTACAATAGTTCTGAACATCTGCAAGTCTAAGTTGTTTATATGAACAAATCATATACTGTTTCAGTTTAACCATTGGATCAGAAAGTTTCTTAACCGAGCAGGACTTAACAATCCTTTATATATTGAGATACATCCCAAGGAGTATAAAAAGGTTAATTCATGAAGATAGCATAGTGAAATGCTAGATATCAAGTGATTAACTGTTAGTGATAAATCCTCTAACAAGGTCGCACTTAACAATGTGTTTGTAACCTTTAACAGGGTTGGCTCTTCACCGAGGTCACTTCAGAAGAGTGAAAATTTTGGGTTACCGGTCCCAAGTGTTTTTTTCCCTTAACAGGGTTTCCACGTTAAAAATGCATGTGTCAAATGTGATTATGAGTCATTGCTTTGATGTTTTGCTATATACATTACTAAAACAAGATTGATCGGTAAACACTAAGTTATTTACTGTATTTCGCAAATGATAGACTGCTAATCGATAAAGATTAAGAATAAGGTTTAACGGTGAACTCTAAGCAGTGGTTATTTGAGAAGATAATTTAAAGGCATACATCTTGTAGGACTGAAGATAACTAGATGCTTATAATTGTGGTACTAAGTTTTTGGGTTGATTTATTAGAATATTTTTGAGGCCACTGATTAACCCCCCTTCTCAGTTATTCTAACAATATATATATATATATATATATATATATATATATATATATATATATAGCCCTCCAAGCTTGAAATTCCATGAATCAACCTAAACTCCACCCAATGAATTTGGAAATTCTTCAAACCCCTTCAAAGTCCGACTTGAAATGTTGGAAAAACCTATCCAAATTTCTTGGAGACATTCCAAGTCTACTCCAAGATGTTAGGATTTCCTCAAACCAATGCAAAGTGCGTCTTGAAAAGATGAAAAATTCCTTAACTCGTGTTAAAGTTCGCCATGAGAAGTGTTAGTGAAAGGCAAATAAAAAAGTTATCCAAGTGTGGGAGATTCCTTAAAGCACATCAAATTCCACCCTCAAAGCACGAAAATACAAGAAACATGATGAAATCCATTCTAGCAAGGAGGAAGAAAATAGTTCTGTGTTCAAAATTCCTTAAATGTCATCAAAGTCTGTCATGGAGAGAGAACTTTCAAGAGAGAAAATTTGGTTAAGTCAAGGAAATTCCTTGATCTATGATGATGTTCGCCAAGACTAAGAGGAAAATTGGCTAAGTGTTTGAAGAATCCTTGATTGCATACAAAGTCTACTCCAAACAATGGGAAAATTCCTTAGCTTGACATGAAGTTTGCTCAAAGAGAATATCAAGATTCCTTGTCACAACTCCAAGTCCGCTCTAGAAGAGGAAGTTTTCAAGGATGAAAAGTGGCTAAGGCATAGAGAATCCACAAGAGCAAGAAAAGTTCACCTTGGTGAGATAGGGTTTGAAGGTAAGTAACATGTTTAAGTCATGAAGAATCCTTATAACCATGTGAATTCCGCCCAAGCAAAAGGAAGAATTCCTCAATAGATGACATAGTCTGCCCTTTCAAAGGCAAAGAAAATTGGAGAAATGGTATAGAAAAGGTAAGAAAAAAATGACTAAGTGTTAAAGAATTTTCAACACAACATGAAGTTTGACCATTTTCTCAAGAGAAATCCTCATTCCATGCCAATTGAAATAAGAATTAGACTTAATCAAATTTATTTAATGAAATTGCATCATTTCCCCTCTCTTATATATATATTTATAAGTTTTTAATTTTTTTTTCTGACTTTTCAAGATGTTAACTCAAGGAGGTATTTCCAGGAAGATTTAGATGAAGATCGATAACAAGGAGCATCAATGGAGTCCAAGATCGTGTCAAGTGGAAAGTTGAAGACACTTACCTCGGCCATGTGAACCTCAAAGATTTCTTGAAAAAAGGATGTACACACTTGATGGATGCTTTCCTTCACCTCATTGGCACAAGAGATGCAACATTCACTTCACCTTTGGTTCTCCCACAGGAAAGTGAAGTCTTAAGAAAATAAAATGCCCAATTCTTAGACAACACTTGAGAAAGGCATCCACATTCCTTTCCATTGAGGATGGTTTTTGAAAATAGGAATTGGATTGGAAAAACATTTTTGCCTCTCATGCTGAGGAGTTGAATGTGATTGAGTACATGATAGATATCATGCCTGTGGTGTCCAGGTTCATCAAATATGCTGCCAAAGAAAGGATAAGTGTCACTTTCTTCTAGAAGAAAACATCATTTGAGTTGTTCATTTTTCATTGGTTCTCACTGGATAATCATTGTAAACCCTAACTTAGTGTCTTGTTCTAGGTTAATTCTCCTGGGTTCCCTAGTGGGGCATTACATCCACTTTGATAAGTTTGTTACCATTCCTCATGTATAAAAAGTTTTGGAAGAAGGTGAGTTGCTATTGGAAGAACATGAAAAGTAGGTTAAAATTTTGAAAGTCACTATTATTATTACAACAAAGGACAACTTTTTGTTAAAGAAGGGCTCATCTTCAAGTTCTTAAAAGAAAAAGGTTGATAATCAAATTTTGTAGAGTTTGGAAAGATAATAAGATGAGTTTGGATCTGGAAGACAACCTTGGAAGGTATTGTATCGGGATCTTAACTTTCCCCAAATTAAGTGTAGATTAAAAATGAGGTGGAGTAGAACCTTGTTAGAGGGAAAGGGAGAAAGGGAAAAAAGCAGGATGTGAGTGGAGAAAACCCAAAGAGTAACTCACTCAAGAGAAAGAACTAGAGAAGTTTCTATGGGGAAGCAAAAGACCCTAGAAAATATTTCAAGGCCCATAAAATTTGAGAAATAATGAGTCTAGAGGAGAATAGGGAAGTTTCTCCATATCTCACTTGGATGACATGTGCCAATTGGATATTTTTAAAAAGCGGTCTATTAGTTGTTTGTCCTATTGCAAATACCATCTTTTTTTGAGGATTAAATAGTCTCTATAAACATCTTATGAAGACTTGCATTGTTGATAACAAGGTGGATATCCTTCTCTAGGAAATTAAGATGATTGAATCAATTTTTTCTTAGATAACTTGTAAAAATATGGCTTGTTGTGAAGTTTTTTATAAGCTTTGCAGAAGACTCTTCAAGTGGAAATACTACCTTGTGGAACCCTCTTTGTCTCTTTAGTAAAATGGTGAGTTATAAGAATAGTTTAATGGTCTCCTCCTCTAATCTAAATACTCAAGATAAGTTGAATTTCATCAACGTTTATGCTTCCAATACTAATCTACTAGGAAACAACTATGAGAAGGTTTTATTAATATTATTTTTGGACAACTTGATTGTAATTGGATGTTAGCAGGGACTTTAATACCTCTGATTCCTCTTCTATTAAAATGGGAAGCTTTGATGATTACTCTGACAACATGGTAGATTTTGCTAACTTTCTCACAATTATTGGCCTTCTAGATGTTGAACTTCATAAAGTCTTTTGACATTGTCTAATAGAAGGATAGGAAACAACCACTCAATTCAAACTTGATAGATCCTTTATTTCAAATGCGTGAAATGTTTGTCTTAATCTCACTCTTAAGGCCGTGCCTAGAGTGGGCTTAGACCATAAGCCTCTTATTGTGAATTGGGATGATAACACAAGAAAAGACCATTACCCTTTTTCCGTATGGAAATCATGTGGGCTTCTTATCCTAACTTTAGAAAAATAGCCTTTAGTTGGTGGTCCAGTCCTATTCAAGAGACTCCCATGATGCATCTTGCTAAAAAGCTAAATTGGTGAAAGAAAAAGATAGAGGCTGGAATAAATTGTGTTTTGGTAAATATTTTTTAAAAGAAATAACAAAAGAACAATATAAGGTTGTAGGAGCTTTTGAATTGGAGACTTATACAAAAGAGAAAAGCTTAAGAGAGGAGAGATTTTATGGAAGTAGAATTCATAAATTCAATGGCTTATTGAAGGAGTTATAAGGAACACCAAGTTCTTCCACATGTCCACTCTTAAACATAAAAGGGGAAGTGTTATAACAAGTCTGATTAATTCACATGGTTCAATTTTGAGCTTAGAAGAGGAGATTGTTGATGTTGTATCTTTCTTTCAAGATATATTTAAAAATCATGCAGAGAGTGACAATTTTAATGATATTCTATATGTGATTCCTAATATCGGTAGGGATAGGGATAATGTTGAAATAGCTAAAGACAACACTATAGATAAAGTGAGGGTTGTTTTCTCTTTTGGAGCCTTTAAAGCTTGGGGAAAAAATGAGGTTCCCCTATTTTTAGGATTTTTGGGAGATAATTTGTAATAACCTTGTTGTTGATGCAAATGATTTCTTTAGGTCTGATTTTTTTTGAAATATGTTAATTCTACTTTTATTTTTTCGGTGCCAAAAAATGAAGAAGCCACTACTATGATGAATTTTAGACCCATTAGTCTTTGTAACATAATCTATAAAATCTTTTCCAAGCTGATCGTTAGCAGTATTAAACCCTTCTTAAAGAGAGATTTTAGATGCTATTCTCACCAAACATGAAATCATTCATTCTATAGAAAATAACAAAAAAACAGGGATGCTTCTAAAATTGGACATTTCTAAAGCTTATGATAGAGTGTTTTGGCCATTTCTTCTTGTTGTTCTTGAGAAGTTTGGTTTTTAAGGGAAAGTCTTTAAAATGATTAAAGAATGTATAACTATGTCTTTTAGTGCACTGTGTTGCTGAATGATATTCCTAGGGTTTTTTTCTCTTGTGGAAGAGGACTGAGACAAAGGGATCCTATCTCCCCATATATTTTTTATTATTATGGCTAAAGTCCTTGGTATAAATTTTTAGAGGTTGATTGACACTAGAACTATTTTTTGGAGGTAAAGCTACTTCTTTACCTCTTATTCAGAGCCATTTACTGCGATTCTATCCACTGGAGTCACTTTTATAGTGGAAGCTAAAGAATGAAAAAGTCATCAAATAACCATGCTAGATATCTACGATAATATATTAATTATAATAAAAAGTGTTATGAACTTTTTCAGCTTAAATGTTACTCTTCACAATAAAATTTTTAGAATTCTAAGATGACAACAAGTTGTCCTTGTTGTTGGTATGTGGCGGCTGATCATGCTATACTGTACACTCTTAAAATTCATGGGATTCGGGGCAAAGACCCAATTTTTTTGGGTTAACTCATCAAGCATTTCCCTAGGTTAACTCATCAAGCATTTTTTAGGGTTAATTTGTTATCTGACATTGGTAAACCACCTAAAAGGCCTATAAATAAGTGGCAGTGTAATGTGAAAAGATCATATTGTAATTTTCTCTTCACCGGATTATAAAATTATTGGACGACTGTTTCTCTAGTGGATGTAGCCCATATTTGGTGAATCACGTTAAATCTTTGTGTTATTTTTTTTTTTTCTTCTCTATTTTTTCATTATCATAATATTGTTTATTGCTCATATTTTCCTAAACCCTAACAATTGGTATCAATGCAGTGTATACTTTATTGATTTGGCAGGAAATCTCAGATTCAAGTGGGAGCAATGGTAGAGGAAGTCAGGCTTAAGGTTGATAAGTTCAATGACCAAACCTACCAGCTATGGAAGACACAAATGGAAGATTATCTATATCAGAAGGATCTTTACTTACCATTGGGTGGAAAAGAAAACAAGGCGTTGACTATGTGAGATGAACAATGGGAGGTTCTTGCTCGAAAGACACTAGGAGAAATGTGATTATGCCTGACATCAATAATGATTTTCAATATAGAAAAAGAAACAACAATGGAGTGTATAATAAAGACATTAGACAAACTATATGAGAAACCCTAGACCTCGAATAAAGCATTTCTTATGAAAAATTTATTTAATATGAATATGCCAGAAGGAGGATCTGTTACTGATCATTTAAATGAGTTTAACATGGTTACTAGTCAGCTAAGTTTTGTAAAAAAAAATCTGATGATGAGGTTAGGGCTCTGTTGATTTTATGATTATTGCCTTAAAGCTGGAATAACTTGTTCATGGCTGTAAGTAACTCTTTCTCTGGCTCAAACACTTTAAAGTTTGATGATGTTTTTGGTGTTATCCTTAGGAAGAAAATACAATTGAAAGCATACAAGAGACATCAGGTAATGCTTCGACTATTGATATTAGGAGATGACATAGGGAAATAGGAAGGAGCCCAAGTAATCATGAAAAATATAAGAATGTAAGATCCAAATATATAGTAAATGTGGAGTGCTAACATTGTGGAAAGAAAGGGCATTTGAAGAAAGATTGTTGGTCTCGAAAGGGAAAACAAGGAGATGGACAACAAGAAAATAACAAGGAAGAAAATGTAGCAGGTGATGTGTTACAAGATGCTTTGATTCTTTCTTTGGATAATATTACTGATTCTTGGGTGTTAGATTCAAGGGGTTCTTTTCATGCCACACCCCATAGAAAATATTTTCTAGACTATGTTTAAGGTGATTTTGGACAGGATTATTTAGGTGATGATGCACCATGCAAAATTGTTGGAAATGGAAACATACAGATAAAATTACCAAATGAAAATCAATGGTTGTTGAAAGAGGCGATACATGTTCTATATTTGAGAAGAAATTTAATATCAAAATGAAAACTGAGAAGTGATGGTTGCACAGTCATATTCACAAACAATTCATGGAAGGTTACTAAAGGTTCACTGGTAATAGAAAAAGGGGAAAAGGTAGGTACATTGTATTTATTTACATGTAATAATGATTATTCTATTTCTCTATCTTCCACAGGAACAAATAAAACTCTATGACACAATCGACTTGGGAACATGAGTGAGAATGGGATGAAGCTTCTCCATTCAAATAATTTATTGCCAAGTTCAAAACAAGTTGATTTGGATTTTTCTGAAAAGTGCGTTAATGGGAAAAAAAGAGGGTTAGATTTCTTAGAGTTGGGAAGGAAAAGAAAAGTGAAAAGTTAGAGCTTTTGCATTCTAATGTATAGGGACTAGCCCAGGTTCCATCCCTTGGTAGATCTTATTATTATGTTACTTTTATTGATGATGCAACTAGGAAAAAATGGGTTTATTTCATTCCTAGAAAATTTGATGTATTTGAAGTCTTTAAGAAATGGAAAGCTTTGGTTAAGAATAAGACATGAAACAAGCTGAAGTATCTTAGATAAGATAATGAAGGTGAGTACTTTAGTAGAGAGTTTGATAGTTATTGTTCATACTATGGGATTTGTAGATAAAAGACAGTTCCTAGAACCCCACAAGAAAATGGTGTGTCTAAAAGGATGAACATAATTATCATGGAGCGTGAAAGGAGCATGAAATTGCATGCAGGAGTGCCTTAGCAGTTTTGGGAAAATTCTATAGACACCATTGTTTACTTGATAAATAGAGGGTCTTCAAGTTCTTTGGATGGTGGTATTCCAGAGGAGGCATGTATAGGCAAAAAGGTAAACTAGTCATTTATGAAAACTTTTTGTTGTGAAGCATTTGTCCATATTGATATAGAAAATTGATCAAAGCTTGAGGAAAAATATAAGAAATACACTTTCATTGGTTATGGAGTTAATGATTTTGGTTATTGTTTATGAGATTTTGAGAATCATAAAAGAATTAGGAGTAGAGATGTTATATTCAATGAAAAGGTCATGTACAAGGATCAATACATGGAAAGAAACAAGAAGGGGAACACACATAACACATGGCGCTTGATGAAATGGCAGTAAATGTAGCACTAACAGTGCCAGAAAATATTGAACAACCAGAACCACAACATGTTCCTCACACTCTAGTAAGAAGATCTTCCAGTATAAGTAGACCGCCTCAGTGATATTATCCGTCATTATATTATGTTTTATTGACTCATTCAGGTGAACCAAAAAGTTATGCAGAAGCAATGCAGGTTGAAACCAAAAATAAGTGGGGGAAATGAATGAAAGAGGAGATGGATTGATTGATACAAAATAAAACCTGGGAGTTAGTTGAATTTCCTAAAGGTAAAAGAGCATTGCCTAAAAAACATATTTACATGTTAAAGGAATAACATGGAGGAAAGAAAAGATACAAGGCTAGACTTGTGGTCAAAGGTTTTGCACAAAAAAGGGTATTGATTTTGATGAGATATTTTCTCATGTTGTGAAAATGACTTCAATTTGAACTATTCTAAGTCTTGTGGCCACAAAATATTTTCATCTGGAACAATTAGATGTCAAGACAACTTTTCTCCATGGAGATTTGGAGGAAGAGATTTATATGTAACAACCATAAGGATATGAGGTCAAAGATAAGGAAAATTTAGTGTGCAGGTTGAAGAAGAGATTATATGGGCTGAAACAAGCACCCCGACAACAGTATTTGAAATTTGATAGTTTTATAGCTGAAAAAGGTTACAATAGATGTCATTCTGATAATTGTGTTTATTTCAAGGGATTGGATAATAGTAGCTATATTATCTAGTTACTATATGTTGATGATATACTTGTTGTCGGGTCTAATATGAAACATATACATGACCTTGAACAAAAATTAGCATAATCATTTGATATGATGGATTTGGCTAACAATTTCTACTTATCTAGACCTTCCCTTGTCTACTAAGAAATTTTCCAATAATAATGAAATAACATTGTTGAAAGGGTTGAGAAAAAGTTGGCTAGATGGAAAGGAAAATTGTTAATTCAAGTTGAGAAATATCAGTTATTGAAAACTTCTCTTCATAACATACTTCTCTGCTATCTCTCTTTATTCAAGATTCCAACTTTCATGGTTGAAAGGATTGAGCAAAATTGGAAAAACCTTCTCTACACTGCAACAAAAGAAAAGACTAGGATTTCTCTGGTCAAATGGGAGGTAATCTGTAAAACAAAAAAAGAAGAAGAAAAAATTAGGTATTAGAATGTTGCTAACTTTTTAATAAATCTCTATTGTTTAAAATTGTCTGGAACCTTCTTTAGAATGATAAAGATTGGGGGAGTATTGTTAAATATAAAGATTGGAAAATAGAGACTAGTGTTGTCTCTTGTCTTCTCCCTCTATCCTTAATGGTTTGGTCTTTTGGAATAAATTATTAAAAATAAAAAAATTGCTAAAGAATGGTCTATGTTGGAGGGTGAAATGGTAGGAGAGTTAAGTTTTGGAATGATAAATAGAAACATGATTTTCTATTGGCTTTAATGTGAACCTTTTTAGAATTTAAGGAACATCTCATATGATTGAATGGTGAGAAAATACATGGGTATATCCAATGAAATAGTTTAGAGCCTAATTGGAAAGAGATGAAATAAATGAAGTATACACTGATTGAAATATAATAAAGGGGATTGTGATTTTTTTTTGTCTTTCTAGAGACAATGAGTATGTATGGAATCTCAATCCTTTGGGTAGTTCCTTGGTGAGGGACATCTTATAGTTTACAAAATTATGATAATAATGCATCTTCTTTTGTTTGGGGTCAAATTTGGAATCATAGGGCTATCCCTAAGATCAATTATTTCTACTGGGATGCCTTACATAAAAAAATTGTAACTACTGATAACCTAGTTAAAAGGGAGATTTTAGCTTTATTATTTAATGCATTTTATGTTGTGTTGATGAGGAAACTGTGGATAATCTTCTTTTCCATTATATTTTTTCTAGAGAGGTATAGGAGAAATCTTTGAACTACCTCTATGTTAATTGGATATTTCATGCTAAGTTAAAAGCTACTGTTAATTGATTGAATCAAAATTTCCCTTATTTTCATCTTATGATTGTGGAGATTTAGAAACAAGTTCCTCTTTATATTCTCTATGGCATCTAGAAGGAATAAAATAACAAGATTTTCAGAGAGCAGAGGAAGGACAACATAGAGGTGTTTTAGTTGATAAAAAATGGTCTTACTAATGTTGTGAAATTTTCAAATGCTATAAAATTTCCTTCTCTCTTCATGTTTATGGTAAAGTGATTTTGGGGGGTTAATCAAAGGCTTTACTAAGGTTAATTGGATAAAATTGAGGAAACATGTTAAGTGGCTATCCTATCAAATGGGATGAATTAAATTAAATGTTCTAAAGGAAATACTAGATTTGAAAATGTTGGAGGTTTTATAAGTGATGATAAATGTTTCTTGAGTGGTAGATATGCTAAAAATATAGGGGTAAAATAAATAAGAAGGTTGAACCCCAAACAATGTGGTGGGGTGTTAGAAGAAATTGGTAACTAGGTTACCAAAGAATATAAATTAAAGGGGATTCAAAATAGTAATTCAATTATTGCAGCACTCTCAAAATCCCCCATGTAAGATAAGGGGAATTATTTAATAGTGTATATCTCTCTCACATACTTTCACTCAAATCCAAGAAAGGCACATATATATAGAAGGTGATTATATTTATGATTTTGTTTCTAAACTGGGTCTTAATCTTCAAGATTTGAAATATTAAAAGTATGATATGGAGATCTTGGACAAGGTTAATGAGATCCTTTCCAATGACAAGAAGAGTATTTTTGTTCCATCACTAATAAAAGGAAAAATGAGGATAATATGAAGAACAAGCATAAAGAGCAAAAAATAGAAAATGTGTAGATTAAACAACAACCCTTTGGACTCATTTTGTGATAAAACTAAAGATCTCAAAAAAAGAACAATTGGTGTTGTTTTTAAGGAACAAGGATAAGAAAGAAAAGTGCAAAAGTTGTGACAAAAAATGAGACAAAATAAACAATGCCTCAAACTTTTACCAAAATAATGGTAAAGATGGAGAAATCCTTTTGTGAACTTATCAATATTATAGTTAGAATACAAAATATATATGATGGGTATGGTGAAAAGGAAGTGAAGGATCAAGAAACAAGACAAAGAAGAGGATTAATAAGGGACTAGCAAGAAATAGAAAAATGGTGTTGTTTTTTCTTTCCAAATTCTGTCACATTTTTTATTTCTACATGATTTAACATGGTAAAATCCCACTCCTTACATTTTAATTCTATTTGATTACTTTTATTAGATAAGTAAAATGCAAATAATCATGTGTAGTAAAGGATATTGCCTCATAATTAGTGGATCAATAATTGAACCAACAAATGAACAAATTAATATTGAATGTACAAAATGCCTCCCACTCATGTGATGATTTTGAATGCACCTTCAATGATTTCCTTAGTGCCTCCTCCAGTGTCAATTATTGGTTGTGCACCTTTGTTAGGGATTGAGCTCTCTGGTGTGGATGTTACTACACTCTTGTTGGGGCCTAGGCTACTGATTCCTAAGGTTTTGAGGGCAACCCGTCTTGGTGATGCTTTTGCATATGTTCTCATTGATAATTATTCTCATAGATTTTCTCTCGAGTCTTCTGGTGCTATGGATATTGGGATTCCCCCACAAAGCCTATTTTTGTTACTGATAGATGAAGCTTTTCCCATATTGCTAGATTGTTGTTGCTCTTTCTCCCAAGGGAAAAAATTGTCCTCTTTCTTGTGCGAAGACCACCTCTATTGTGGTTTGTGGCCATAATATGGTGGATAATGTAGATTTCTACCAACGTTGCAAGTTAGTGGGTAGGTTTGTTGATCTTTATCCTTCTTTACGGAATCTTCATCGATAGGTGATGAATTCATGGAAGCCCTTAGCTGTTGGAAACATTGAGATTTTCCCTTGTGCTAATGGATTTTTTATTGCTTCTATTGATTATGATTTGGTGTTGATAAATTTGTGAGATTGGAGTGTTCACTCTCTCTCTCTTAGTCAAACCTCAGATAGTCTCCTTCAACCTCTTAATGAACCACTCAATGTGCATCCAATATGGGTTCATATTCCCAATCTTCCCCTTCCTTTTTGGGATAATTCTTGTTTTGAGGCCATTGGAAAATATGTCATCTACTTATTAAAGGTTGATGATACCATTTCCTCAATGGGTCTTTCTACTTTTGCACACATTTTGATCAATATTGAAATTTCCATACCTCCCCTGGGGATGTGGTTATCATGGTTGGGGATATGCTATTGATTGAATAATTAAATTATGAGGGTCTCCTCTTTCGATGTTGTTGGTGCTTCTCTACTGGTCACTTGGCCATGAATTGTTCTCTTGAATTGTAAATGTGTTGCTACTTAGTGGAAGGATGCTAATGGCAATCACTTGGCTATCATGGTTTGTGATTCTTCCTCTAATGACACTTTATAGGATGATGATGATTCCTCCCAGGATGGTGTTTTTTTCTCTTGCTTCTATTATGGCCTCCTCAGGTTCCATTAATCCTACTCTACCTCTTGTTGCTAGTGTGGGCCCCTCTAGTCACGTTGACCTTTTTCACATATTGTTTCTGTTCTACTCCAACTTTTAGTGGATGACATATTGTTATGTAGTGAGAAAACAATATCACCATAAAGCCTAGTTCTCCAAATTCACAATGCACATTATTATAAAAAACCACCTTAAGACAAACCAGATCAACACCACCAAGCAAGTGGAATGCTAATGCAATATTTTCACTTTCAAGGTTTCTATTCCTTTACTGCCTACAATTGAGAAGGGGATAAATACAACTATTATGAAAATGAATAATTAAGATAAGAAATGATCTAATCAAAATGAAAATATTATATGTAGAGTGAAATTAGAGTGGATTTGAGTGAGCCTAGAATCAAAATGGGAGAAATGAAGACTCATATTTGAATCTCTGACTCCCATAATCCTGAAACACCTGTAACTGATAATTTGAGATCCTAAGCCTAGTATCTCTCCACACATTAATTTCACTATTTTTTGCAGGGAACAAAATGTCTAAAATTTTATATACCCAAGGTTTTCTACTGGGAAAAATTGCAAAGTGACTGTCTAAGGGCTGAGATGGTATAAAAAATTTGACAATTGATTTTAGTGTCTTCTACACTTGAAAATTTGAAAATTGTGTGTGGGTGGCTATATAGGGGTTTTCCTTGGTCAACCTTGTTGGAGGTTGCTGAGATGTTGTCCATATTGTGGATACATATGCTGACATTAATGTTTTTCATTGATGTCAACATATTCCTACTGTTGGAGATAGTGTTCCTGGTTTGTTCAATGA
Source organism: Thuja plicata (assembly GCA_018584345.1). Taxonomy (NCBI): domain Eukaryota; kingdom Viridiplantae; phylum Streptophyta; class Pinopsida; order Cupressales; family Cupressaceae; genus Thuja; species Thuja plicata. The sequence continues at coordinate 587,837 of MU227615.1, read as the reverse complement.
CATGATTTTTGTGGTGCAACTACTGTATTGAAGATATGATGTTGCGATCATATATTTTTATTTTGGGATGTGTGAGCTTGATACTATTCAAGTTTATGAGGTTTGGATGTTGTTTTGAGTGAGTTATGATGGATATATCAGAGATTGTTATTTTAGTTGTTTAGTCTGTGACAATGTTTTAGTATTTAGATTACTGTGGATCAATTTTTCTATATTCTTGGTTGCTAACCTGGTGGTGAGTTTAGGACATGGATGTATGTCCTTAGCGTGAGTGGTTCTTGATTTGGATGCCTTCAAGATAATTTTATTTTATGACAGTGGTTGCTGATTAGTGTTCATGTTTCTTTTTGATTCTTCTTTATCTTGTCCTATTTGTGTTTCTGGATCACAATGGATTATGTGATCAAATTTGGTGAATCTCTTGTGGTGTGTTGTTGTTATTACAAGTTCTTGGCTGACTTGGTGATGTAGCATGTTGCGAAGGTTTATGGCATGATCTACAAATCTAGAGCGTGTTCAAGATGTTGTTATGGATCATTTCTGTGTCTTAGCCCACATTCAAGGGATCACATTGGGTATTGAGGTCTAATGTATTTATATTTTGTAATTAGTTCCCCGACCAACCTAGTTGAGATAAATTGATGTAATGTGTATATATGTATTAATTTTGTAATTGTGAATGGATGAGAGAGAATGTGGAGATAGTGTATGATGCTGAAGAGAAGAGGTATGGGTGAAATTTGTAATTGAGGCAGAGTTTGTTTTACTTCATTAAAAATATTTTGGCATATCAAAGATGTTGTTTTTCATTTCATGAGCTTGGATAGTATGTCCTCTATTATTTGAGATCAAATATTGTTGTAAGGAAATGAGCCCTCTTTGGGATTGAGATCCTTGTTGTATTTGAGAAGTGAGCTCTAGGCAGTGTGTCTGAATGCATGTGCATTCCCATTCGTAATAATCCTAACATGGTATAGTAGTTTATACTGAGTGAATTCATCTTGTGGGTTCCATCCCCACAGTGGTTTTCCCCTAACAGGGTTTCCACGTCAAAATCTTGGTGTTATGTGTTGTTTACTGTGTTGAGATCATGCTTATATGTTTATCATTTAGATTTAAGATTAAAGTCAATAAGTTGGTTAAAGTTTGTTGATATTGTGGCACAACTAATTCACCCCCTCTCAGTTGTGTGTGTGCTCCTTAAGGTATAAAAATTGGTATCAGAGCTAGTGTCCTCTTTGGGAAGCTTGACCGCTTGAGGAGATCGAGGATGTCGACCTTTAAGGAGAGTCTGAGATTCGATGGAATGAATTATACTATATAGAAGGAACGAATGATTACACACTTGATATTTCTTAGTGAATAACATTGGATGGTTACAAAGAAATATTACAAGCATCCTGCTAATCTTGTTACTCCGACTACTGATGAGAAGAGAGAATTTGAGTATAATATGAGAGAAAAGGAAGCTTTGAAGAGTGCCTTATTTGATGTTGAGTATACAAACATTTTTGGTTAGAGACTGCATATGAAGTATGGATAAAGTTGGAGACACTATATGAAGGAGATACGTCTGTGAAGCAAGCTAAGCTACAAATTCTGTAAGGAAAATATGAATCATTGAGGATGAGTGAAGATGATAACATTACTACCTATGTGAATAAGATCACCGACCTTGTTTGTGGAATCAGATGTGCTGGTGGAATATTGGATGAAGATGAGATTGTTTCTAAAATCTTGAGATCCTTTCCTCATTCTTACAGTCATAAAGTTGTGTCTATTGAAGAAATCAAAACCGTGACTACTATGACTAGAGATACATTGATCGGTAAGTTATCTTCTTTTGAAATGAGTGAATTTGGGGATAGATTTCCTAAAGTTGAATCTGTATTTAAGGCTACTATTTATAAGGATAATAAAAGATACAACCCTGGTGAAAGTTCATCTACGCTTGGTAGATATACTAAGGAATGGGAACAAATTGATAAACAATAAAGAGAGATAGAAGAGCTTGAAGCCCTATTTGCAAAGAAACTTTCTAAGGTATCTGGTAAGTATGCAAGAAAGCTTCCTTTAAAGTGTTTTTCATGTAATAAGATTGGTCACATTACTTCTAGATGTCCTAACAAAGATCCTAAGTACAAGAATAAGAAGTTCAAGCCTAAATATTAGAAGAAGTGTTACTATGTTGCTGATGAAGGAACAACATATGATGAATCTGAGAAAAGAGAAGAAGATATTGTGTTCATTGCAATCAGAGATGAGAATCATAATGAAGAGAGAGCCTTGGTTTCACATGTGGATTATAAGAAAGATGAATGGGTTATTGATAATGGATGTTCACATCACATGATCAGAGACAAAATAAAACTTGTGAATCTTGAAGAATATGATGGTGGAGTTGTTAGATTTGGTAACAATACTCCCTTTTTGATCAAAGGAAGAGGTTCAATTACACTTGATGGTAAGAGTAATACTAATGATGTTTTATATGTTGAAGATTTAAGACATAATCATTTGAGTGTTGGACAATTAGTTGATAAGGGATATCACTTGGAATTTAAGACTGAAATGTGTAAAATCATTGGAAGCACTAAAATTGAGACTACATTAGCTACAAAGACTAGAGGTAATGTATTTCATTTGAATAATTCAGAGAATAGATGTTTGACTGCAAAGATTGATGATAGTTGGTTATGGCACAAGAGATTTGGCCATGTAAATTTTGATAACATTGTAAAGATAAATACTAAAAATGCAGTACGAGATTTACCCAGATTGTTGAAGCCTGCTAATGCGATGGGTAAGGACTGTTAGTTGGGTAAGCTAACTAAATCTACTTTTAAAAGTATGACATATTCTTTGAGTGGATTATTAGACTTGGTGCATGCTGGCTTATGTGGTACTGCTAGAATTAGAAGTAATTATGGAGATAAATACTTTATCATATTCATTGATGATTATTCAAAGATGACGTGGGTTAAATTTTTGAAACAAAAATATGAGGCATTTGAAAAGTTCAATATCTTTAGTGCTATGGTTGAGACTGAGATAGGTATGAAGCTGAAATGTCTAAGATCTGACAGAGGTGGAGATTTTACATCTAGAGAATTTGATGCATATTGTGAAGAATATGAAATAAAGACACAAATGTCTTCTCTGCGAACCCCACAAAAGAATGAAATTATAGAAAGAAGGAACCGAACAATACTTGACACTTCAAGGACTATGATGATTGAAGGAAATGTTTCACAGATCTATTGGAGAGAAGTTGTTAGCACTTCTGTTTATACACTAAAACAAGTTCAAATCAAGCATGGTACTAGTAAGATTCCTTATGAGCTTTAGTATGGTCATATTCCTACTGCGGAGTATTTCAGAATCTTTGGAAGAAAATATTACATTAAGAGAGATGAAGATTTAGGAAATTTTGATCCAAGAATTGATGAGAGAATATTTCTTAGGTATTCTACGAAGAGAAAAACATACAAATGTTATAATCATAGATTGAGAAAGATAATTGAGAGTGCTAATGTGAAAGTTGATGAAATTTTTTAGATTCCAGTTAGATCTTGTAGCTATGAATCAGATGATGAAGAAGAGAGTTAGATTATGCAAGCACAAATCAGAATCAGAATCAGAATGGATCGGTAGAACAAAATGTAGAAGTTGGAGATGAGGAAGAATTGGAAACACAAGAGACAACTAAAAACACAAATTAAAAGACTCCAAGGTATTTAAAGTTAAATCACTTAGAGATTCAAATTATTGGTGATAGAAACAAAGGTGTTCATACTAGAGAAATAATTTCTAGGAATGAAGTTTGTTTGATTTCTAAGATTGAGCCTAAGGATGTTCATGAATCATGCAAAGATGAAAGTTGGTTTAAAGATATGGAAGAAGAATTGGAATAGATTGAAAAGAACAAGACATGGATTCTTGTTCCTAGACCCGTGGACAAGAATGTGATTGGTACTAAATGGGTATTCAGAAAAAAATTGAATGAAGATGGTGAAGTGGTTCGGAACAAAGCCAAAATTGTGTGTAGGGGATATTATCAGATGGAAGGTATTTATTTTGAGGAGAAATTTTCTCTTGTTGCTAGAATTGAAGTTGTTATAACATATCTTGCATATGATACTTACAAAAATTTCAAGGTATATCAGATGGATGTTAAGTCTGCATTCTTGAATGGAGAAGTTTGAAGATGAAGTATACATTGAGCAACCAGATGATTTTTCCTTGACTAATAAAAAAGACATGGTTTTCCGATTGAAGAAATATTTATATGGATTGAAGCAAGCCCCTAGAGTCTAGTATATGAGGTTAGATAAGTATTTATTGAGGATTGGTTTCAATAAAGATACTGCTGACAATAATTTGTACCTCAAAGTTGTTGATGATAATATTTTGATTGTTTTTGATTAAGGTAAATATAGGTTTTGAAAGGACCCCAAAACCTTTTACATAAAAGTACTATAGATAAGCATCAAAAACCCTTACAAACATTGATAGCCTTCTATAAACAAAAATTAGGACCCCGACGAACCCCCGTTAACCCAAAAAAGGAAAACATAAAACTACCAAAAAATAGTTACCAACATAACTTCTAGTCCAGTTTCCAGCACAAAACAAAAAAAAAATACTTTATACTTTCAAAGGATACCTCAGCCTCTTTCTGCATTTATTCCATCTTATCGATGGAATCTTTTAGTGCTTTCATCTCCTTTGGAATCTCTATAATTTTCCTTTTGATGCCACTTCGAGTTCTGGTTCTCGGGCTTGAGCTCCCAGCTTTGTCTTCTATTGTAATGGTTGTATTCTCCAGCAAGCTGCTCTCCAAGTAGGCATAAAAATCTTTAAGATTTTGAACAGAGACTTTTAGCCCCTCGTTGCTATGCTTGAGAATGATGCTAATCATATGCCCATTGTGGCTGATTTGATTTTTCATATCTTTTAGCTTCTCCTCCACAAGAGCATTGACTCTGGCCGTTATCTCATCATTTATGTTGTTATTATTTACCTTCATCAGAAGATCCTTCTCCATTTATTCCAGCTTAGTTTTGAAGGTCTCCATGGCTTCTTTCATTTTCGTTAGGTGCTGCTTCATATCCTTCATATCCTTGCTGATCTAATTCTCCATACTAGCCCCATGATCCTCCTTACTCTTTGGAATTTTGTCATCCATTTCGAACCCGACCATAGTATTGTGGTCAAATTCCTTTCTCTATCTTTTCTTTTTTCTATCACCAGCCTTCAGATTAGGCTTCTCTGTCAGCTCCTCCTGGTCTTTTCCTTTGTTCACTTCTTCATCTTTTTTCTCCTTGTCTTTTCCCTCATTCTCTTCTTCTTCTTTTTCCTCCTCTTGGTTTCCAACTTCATTTACTCTATTCTCTTATTCTTCATTCAAGGGAATTTCCTCCTCATTCACTTGAGTTTCATCCTCAATCACATATTCATCCTTCTCTTTCACCAAATCCTCCTCTTCATTCTCTTGTTCATCTTCTTCGGTCACGAGCACTTCCTCCTTTCCCTCTTCCTGAATGTTCTCTTCTTCATTACCTTGAATATCAAGGGTTTGAGCTTCCGACTCCTCCTTCCTGTCTAGATTCTCCTCTCTCTTACTCCTTACCCTTTTCTTCGGGTTCTCCTTTTGACTTTCCAAATTTATTTCCTTTGCATTCCCTTTAACCCTTTTAGGAATGGGTTCCGGGATTTGGTTTCTGGTATATTCAACAAGAAGTAGAATAAGCCCTCCATGAAGAACCGAATTGCCAGCTTTTTTCCTATGCTCCATGATGCTATTATTCAACGAGCTTAACAGAGAAAAAGGAAATGACACTTTTTTGTTATGCCTAAAATGGTTAGCAAGCACAAAGTGAAGGTTGTAGATTTTCAAATAGTGACCATCCAAAGTGAAATACTATATCATGACAATCAAAATATTAGCCCAACGACTCTTAATTTTCTTAATGCCAACATAATCTACTGACCCTTTGCTCAGAAGGGTTTCTTCATCTTCAGATTTAGGGAAAATTTTAAAAGCTTGAGACCCTATACATTTATTTCCCTTATAAAATTTCATGCCATCAATGGAAAGCCCCATTATCTCTGAAATAATGCTCAGTGTAAGTGTAAAATACTTACCCTACAGATTCACCTTTCCATTCTTCCATCCATCTACAATTTTTTTTGGTTACTTCTTTGTCCCAGCCATACAATTTCTCCATATACTAGGTCACACCACCCTTCTTCAATCTTTTCCACACTTTTTTCTTTTGTTTCCACTTTGTACAGTCCAATGACTCCTCCCTTTTCAAACCTCCTCCCATATTTGCAGAAGTGTTCTAATCTTTATGAAAGTGAATGGGCAGAAACGCGAGACTCTTTTGATTTATCTGTTTCAAAATGCTTGATAATACCCACAAACCATGTGAGGAAATGTTCAATAATAACATTTTGATTGTTGAAGTCTTTGTGGATGATATCATTTTTGGTGGAAATGACATGTTGAGTGAATAATTTTTTGATGAGATGCATAAGGAATTTGAGATGTTTATGATAGGTGAGATGAAATTATTTCTTGGACTGCAAATTACACAAAAAGATAAAGGTATTTTCATTTCTTTGTCTAAGTATGTGAAAAAATTGTTCAATAAATTTGGTATGGATGATTCAAAACTTGTTGGTACACCTATGGTTACTGGTTGTAAGTTGACCAAGATTGACGATACACCTAATGAAAATCAGACTAGATATAGATCAATGATTGGTGGATTGTTATACTTGACACAAACTAGACCAAACATTATGAATGTTGTTTGTATTATTGCTAGATTTAAAGCAAAACCAAAGGAATCACATGTTGTTGCTATTAAGAGGATATTCAGATATTTGAAGAGAAAAATTGGTTATGACTTATGGTATGGTAAAGATGATGATTTCACATTGAGTGCATATACTGATGTGGATTGTTAGAGTATCTATTTATCTTCACTTATTAATTAGATCATGTTGATTTAATTATTAAGTTGTCTATGTACTCTATTTTCACTTAAGCTGTCTCTTAGGTGCATATAATTAATATTTTATATTAATTATATTGTGCAACCTAGATTTTACCTTTTTAGGGTTTTGTTCACTTTTAAGGTTGAACTTTTGTAATTATTGCATTTACTTTGGAATACAATTTGCTCACTCCGCTGATATTTTCCAAACATGTGCTTCTGTCTCTTTGGTTTCCTTTCAGCAACAGGTTATTTGCATGCAGGTGTTCTTGATAATATGTGAAGTTGGACTTCTCAACTTCTACATGGTATCAGAGAAGGTTCTGTTTTGATGGGATGTCCAGTTTGATGAGCACCATATCAAAGCACCAAAGCATGTCAAGCCTGATGTATCTTCATTGCAAGTTTTTGGTAGTGAAGCATGGGCATTTTTTCCAGACGCTCAGAGGAGAGAAATGGAGTGGAAGAGCTGAAACCTCATTTTTTTTGGCTACTATGAGGATGTTAAGGCATACAGGTTGTTTGACCCTAATTCCAGAGAGGTCCTATTTCAACAGGATTTCCAGTTTGATGAGCGACTTCCTACAGTAGATACCCCGCTTCCAGAGTCTACTTCACTTATCACTACTCCCTCATCTCTTCTAGTTTTTTTTCAGGATGATGAGGATGATGATCTTGGTGATCCCCATTTACCTCCACCATAGGATCCTCCACTGACACCTAGATGGGCTCGTGTTACAGTTGATGCTGCATGACCTCTAGCTGGTGGCCCTTCTACTTCCCGTCGCACCCGGTCTCATATTGCGGGTTCCATTCTTCTGAGTCATGCTATTTGTGGTGATCCTCAGACATTTGTGGAAGTGACAGGACATACTGAGTGGGACAATGCTATGGAGGAGGAGTATTCTTCTTTGATGAAGAATCACATTTGGGATCTTTGTTCTCTTCCTAAGGGAAGAAAGTTAGTGCGGTGCAAGTGGTTGTATCATACTAAGTTTGCTATTGATGGTTCTATTGATAAGTACAAGGCACGTCTTGTTGCGAAGGGTTTTTCATAGGTTGAGGGTATTGATTACACTGAAACATTTGCCCCTATCACCAAGATGAGCTCTATTGCCCTTGTCTTATCCCTCACAGCTTCTTAGGGATGGCCAATTTTTCAGATGGATGTGAAGAGTGCATTCTTGCATGGTGATCTTACTGAGGAGATTTAAATGGAGCAGCCTTAGGGATTTATGCAGGATTCCTCCTTGGTTTTTAGACTTTGAAGTTCTTTGTATGGTCTCAAATAGGCTCCTCGGGCTTGGTATGAGAAGATGGACTCCTTTCTGCTTTCTACAGGATTCACATGCTGTCATTTCGATCCTACAGTCTACATTTAGCATCTTAAGGATGAGGTTTTGATCCTTGTGCTATATGTTGATGATCTTCTCATCACAGGTAGCTTATCTTCTATGATTCATGATGTCCAGCGCGCATTGATGGAGCAGTTTGAGATGACTGACCTTGGTCTATTACATTTATTTTTGGGTCTACAGATTGTTCAGTCGCCTGCTGGGATCTTTTTTTACCAGCAAAAGTATGCTCTTGACATGCTTCAGCGCTTTGATATGCTTGATTGCAAGCATGCTCCCACACCTTTTCAGTTGGGTGTTACTTTTTCTACCGCTTGCACTTTGCCTTTAGTGGATCCTACATTGTATCGGCAGTTGGTTGGCAGTTTGTTATACCTGACACACACTCATCCTGATCTCTCCTTTGTAGTTGGTCTAGTCTCTCAGTTCTCACATGAGCATCAGGAGAGTCATTGGCAAGCTGCCAAGTGTATTTTGAGATACATTTAGGGCACACTTATGTATGGCATTCATTACACATTAGGGGCTCCTCACATTGTTGGATTCACTGACTCAGATTGGGTTGGTGATGTTGATGATCGAAAGTCTACTTCTGGCTTTGTTTTTTTGTCTTGGCTCTGGTCCTATCACATGGTCATGTAAGAAGCAGAATGCTCACACACTTTCATCTACAGAGGTTGAGTACAGAGCAGCAGCGCATGCTAGTCAGGAGATTCTATGGCTTTGATAGTTGATGACTGAGTTTGGCTTTCCTCCTGATCGTCCCACTGTTCTATGGTGCAATAATCAGAGTGCTATTCACATTTCCCGCAACCCGATGGAGCATCAAAACACTAAACATAGTGAGCTTCATATGCATTTCATCCGTTAGCAGATTTAGGATGGTGTTCTCACCTTGGAGTACATTCCCACTGACGTGCAGGTTGCTGACATCTTCACCAAATCTTTTGCATCTCCGTTCTATCTTCAGTTGCGTTCTATACTTGGGGTGATTGTTGAGGCCTTCCTTCCTTCATGTTTTTTTTCAGCATGTTTGTTTTATCTCTTTTTGGAGAGGGGTTTTTCCCACTGGGTTTTCTCCTTTATCTCCGATTCATAGAGATTTCCTTGTATTGGGTACCTAATCAGGCCTTGTTCCGGGACCCTATTTTCCTGCTTTCATAGCTATGCTAGGTTAGCTTACCTCCCGAGCTTCGCTTAAGGGGGGGTGTTAAAGTATCTATTTATCTTCACTTTTTAATTAGATCATGTTGATTTAATTATTAAGTTTTCCATGTACTCTATTTTCACTTAAGCTGTCTCTTAGGTGCATATAATTATTATTTTATATTAATTATATTGTGCAACCTAGATTTTACCTTTTTAGGGTTTCGTTCACCTTTAAGGTTGAACTTTTGTAATTATTGCATTTACTTTGGAATACAATTCGCTCTCACTCCACTGAGATTTTCCAAACCCGTGCTTCTGTCTCTTTGGTTTCCTTTCAGCAACAGGTTATTTGCATGCAGGTGTTCTTGGTGATCTGTGAAGTTGGATTTCTCAAATTCTACATGGATTGGGCAGGTAATGTGGACAATAGAAAAAACACTAGTGGTGAAGCATTCCTTTTGGGTAAGGGATTAGTTTCATGGGTAAGTAAGAAACAAAATTTAATATAATAATCTACTGGTGAAGCAAATGTTGAAAGATATCAGAGTGAATATTGATGATCCTATTGCTATCTATTGTGACAATTCAAGTTCTATCAATATTTCCAAGAACACTATGTTGTATTCAAAGAAAAAACTTATTTCTATCAAATATCATTTATTGAGAGACAATGTCAGTGAGAAAGAAGTTAGATTGGAGTATGTATCTAATAAAGAATAGATTATAGATATATTCACTAAGCCCTTTCCAAAGGATACTTTTGAGTATCTCCAATGTAATCTTTGGGTGATTTCCCCTCCTAATGAGATCTAGAGATGCATTGAGATGCACCAGTCCTGTGTGCTTACAAATCTTTCATTCTTCTCGATTGATGTTTTGGTGGCTTCTCCTTAGGGGGAGTAGTGTGTAGTGAATGTTTCATGAGACACATTGTTCAAATTTTTGGCCTCTATGACTTAGTGCATACATGTGCCTTTGTCATTGATTTCAAAGGGGGAGAGATATTCATGTGAAAAACAAGTGATATTTGGGGAGAGATATTCAGTATGAGACTAAGGGAGAGAGATTGCAAAATAGAGATGTCATATTGTGGATATTTATAGTATTGTTTCTTTATGCATTGATTTAATTTTTCACATCATATGGTTCCATCAATTTCAAAGGGGGAGATTGTTGGAGATTGATGAGATGTTGTTCAGATTATGCATACATATGCTAGCATTAATGTTTTGTCATTGATGTCAAAATATTCCTATTGTTGGAGATAGTGTTCCTTATATGTTCAGTAAGATGTTTTGTGTGGTACGATTGCTGTATTGAAGATATGATGCTGTGATCATACAATTTTGTTATGGGATGTCTGTACTTGATACTGTTCAAGTTGTAGAGGTTTGAATGCTATTTTGAGTGAGTTATGATGGATTTATCAGAGACTATTATTTCAGTTGTTTAGTGTGTGGCAATGTTTCACTATTTGGATTGGTGTGGATTGGTTATACAATATTCTTGGTTGCTAACCTGATGGTGAGTTAAGGACATGGATGTGTGCCCTCAATTTGAGTAGTTCATGATTTGTATGTTGGAAAGATAATTTTATTTTATGACAGTGTTTTCTGATTAGTGTTCCTAATGAATAGTGTAGAGAAGTGAATGAATTTTATGTCAGAGATGTTCCTGTTGATGGCTTTCTATTTCATGTTGTTTTTTGATGCTTCTTGATTGTGTCCTATTTTTTTTCTGGATCACATTCAATTACGTGATTAGATTTGGTGAATCTCATGTGGCATGTTGTTATTATTATGAGTTCTTGGCTGACTTGGCAATGTAGTGTATTGCGAAGGTTTGTGGCATGATCTACAAATATAGGGTGTGTTCGAGATGTTGTTATGGATCATTTTTATGTCTTAGCTAACATTCAATGGATCACAGTGAGTATTGAGGTGTAATGTATTAATGTTTTGTAATTAGGTCCTTGGAAGACCTAGTTGAGATAAATTGATGTAATGTGTATATATGTAATCATTTTGTAATTGGGAATGGATGAGAGAGAGAATGTGGAGATAATGTATGTTGTTGAAGAGGAGATGTATGAGTGGAATCTCCAATTGAGGCAGAGATTTATTAAACTTGATTGGAATTGTTTTGGCATATCATAGATGTTATTTGTCAGTTTGTGAGCTTGGACAATATGTCCTCTATGATTTTAGATCAAATATTGTTGTAAGGTAGTGAACTTTCCTTGGGATTGAGATCCTTGTATTTGAGTAGTGATCTCTAGGAAGTGTGCCTGGATGCATATGCACCCCCCTTTGTAACACTCCTAATAGGGTATAAAACTTTATACTGAGTGCATTCATCTTATGGGTTCTATCCCCACCATAGTTTTTCCTCTAACAAGGTTTCCACGTCAAAAGCTTGGTGTTATGTGTTGTTTACTATGTTGAGATCTTGCTTACATTTTTATCATTCAGATATGAGATTAAAGTTTATAAGTTGGTTAAATTTTTTTGATATTATGGCACAACTGATTCAACCCCCCTCTCATTTGTGTGTGTGCTCCTTAACGTTTAACAATCCCACCATTTTTTTGATTCCCACTTCCATGGATAGCCAGTATAATAGGGATAAACATGTATAGTGCTCATGAATCTAGAGTATGTCTAATTTACTATGAGCTAAAGTGCATAGATGCAATGTAAAGCTCTACCCTAGTGTGATAGAGTAAACCCTATATAAAAATGCAATAAATGTGTGATTGAAAGCATGTAACGAATATAGATCTTAAGAAAAAATATGTAGACCTAAACATAATAAGAAACCATACAAAATACAAAGAGGAAGAGTACAAGCCAATCATTAGTTGGAGATATCCTAATAATCATCATAATCCTTTTGTATCTCCATATTGATGTTGAAAATGTTTTGAATTCTATAATGCTTGATAGAAGATTGATGTAGCCTTGATTCACAAGTTCTTACTTCATGGGATGTCTTCAAATTGGGGCTTTGACCTTGAAATTTATTTCACCTTGTCAAAATGAATTATGAATCTTTCTTTTATACCAAATCAGGAGATAGTATTGAGAGAGTCAACTGTAAATCCTAATCCTCCGCTAAATCACCAAGATGGGGTCCTAGTTTAAATATAGGCTCAAAAATTGGGGAACACAACATTTGAAACATTATGTTCCTAGGATCATAATATTTCAAATGTTATGTTCCACCCATTTTAGGCCAAAATCACGACCATGGGTCCCAATAAATCAAGGGATGTGAGATTAGAACCGACAACTAGTTTTGAGGTTGAAACAAAACACCAAGGCTGCAAATGGTAACATAAGGCCTAGGAGATGAAATAAATTATTGGATTGGAGAAAAATAGAGGAGAACACTTAGAAATAAGGTCCTACCTCAATTTTAAATGAGAGAGGATTGATAGAGGACCCATATTTGAATTTAGATGTTCATTAAGTGCAATTATGAAGTCCTATTATGCAATTTATAATTAAAACACACTAAGACATGTGCTAAAAAATTATGAAATTGTACACCACTTGGGTGCTTACAATTTACAATGGTACATTTAGCCCCTACTTTAGTCGTACATGACACTACATGCATATGCAAGATAAAATACAAGAAATCAATAAATAAAAAGGATATCTCAAAGCCTCCAACGTGCAATTCCCATGATAAAATGTCAGGAACCACATTCTGCAAAGCCACATGTTAGTTAAAAACCATAAACCACCAAGGGATTTTTAAGAGAATGATGAAATTTGTGGGTATCTCCTATTTTGGCTTGCTAATTAGGAAGATGAAATAGGGTATCATTTTTACCATAGTGAATTGTAAATGCAAATTTATTGAGAAATTCTATCAATAGAAATTAAGACAAACTCGAAATATCCTATAGATCATTTAGATAGCTAGGGAAGCAAATCACGATCTCAAGGAAACAAACAGTGTGAGCATGAGAGCTCTCTAGCTCAAGATAAAAAGGATAAAGAGAATAAGCATATTAAATGGTATACATAAAAGTTAAAAATAAAGTGAGAAAGAACATAGAAAATACACCACATAAATAGGAGTTTACCTTTATTTAAAGTGTCATTTTCATACCCTGTCTTTTTTCTTTTTTCTTTTGAAGAGGAGAAGAAGATAGCGAGGAGAAAGGCAATTACGTCCACAGGGATCAAGTACCTAAGATAGGCAGTGGAGGATGCGAAACAATTGGATAAGGTATGTCCTTGCACCACTAATTTGAATTTATGTATTGATTTTTGAATTATGTACTCCATAGTACTATAGGCTACTATTCCCTTTAATTCTTCCATGTTTCCCTGTACCCTCCTGGTCATTGTGTACCCTGGGAGGTGTTTTGTACCCTACAATATGATATGTGCCCTAAGATGAATTTGGTTATACCCTCTATGGTGTTATGTACCCTGGGTGACATTTTGTACCCTCAAGGGCATTATGTACCCAGAGATTAGAGTTTACAATTTTCGATGCAATGATACTATGATGTTTACATTGTTTACTGATGCCATTTCATTATTGTGTAATTGTAGGAACATTTGATGATGTGAGAACATTTAGGAGTGAGGGTGATGTCATATCAATGTGGCTAGATGTGAGGACTGAGTACTGAGGATCTGACTCTACTGAGATATGTAGGTTTGTACTGGGTATATCATCTGCTAGCGATGAGATTCCATAGTACCATGTTGATGAAATTGATGAAATGGTGGGATGAGGACACATCAATATTTCAAGTACCCACTAGAGAGATGCCAGTGACCTTGGAGGATGTGTATTGCATTATGAGATGTAGAGATAGATGAGGATCAGGTATATTGTCTTTGTCAAGCATTTCCTCATGAACCTACCCATCAGATTTCACTAGAGGTGCTATTGTACAGTGTAGAGGATGTTCCTTTGGTCAGGATGGTGATGATGTGCACAACTGCTATAGTGGTGACATAAGATTGTAGAGGGACCAATTTTCTATTATGTCTCACACATGCTATTCAGAGCGTGGAGGAGTGGCGTACTATCTACTCTTGGGGGAGGAGTATGCTTTCTCACTTATACTATGAGTTAGGGAGGTATGTCCGCTATCAGCGAAAGAGTCTAACCATATGTACATTGCTAAAGGTATAGATGTTTGAGCATATCACCAATACATGACCCATTGGATTCCCTATTGAGATATATCTACCAAATACACGTGCATTTTCTTATTCATTGATTAATGTATGGTAGTGGGGAGATCTATTGTATTGGAGTATCATCATCAATTGGTTATAGGAAAATGATATCATATCAAAACCATATAAATGAATGGGGATATGGACTGACACATATCATTAGATGAGATGCATACAAAGAGACTAAAAGATAGAGGGATGAAACATATATATTATGGTGCCATTTTATTTTGAAAATGTTAGGAGGTAGTTCAACTTTCCACAAGGTGCAATGGGAGTAATGTCCATCTATTCACATGGACAGTGGTACAAATCAAGGTCTGGGTCCTGAAAAGGACCTACTCTAGATGATATAGAGTATACAAACTCCACAATAGAGGAGGGATGAGATGTCAACAAATTAGATGATATAGAGGATGTAGGTACACTCAGAGAGGACATGAGATATGTGACATACATGGAGTTAGTGTCATCTTTTAGATGGAATACCCTATAAGTGACCCAATGCCATGGATGAGG
The DNA here is from genome assembly GCA_018584345.1 of Thuja plicata. Lineage (NCBI taxonomy): Eukaryota > Viridiplantae > Streptophyta > Pinopsida > Cupressales > Cupressaceae > Thuja > Thuja plicata. Next base: position 572,594 of record MU227615.1, on the reverse strand, counting down.
CAAGGATGTAGCTAGGGATGAGGATAATAAATATAATATTGAGTTCAAGGAGAATGAGGAGGATGAGCAACTTATAGTTGAGTCCGAGGAGGAACCTATGTGAGGCAATCAAGGAGGACCTAAGGAGGAGGAGGAGAAGGAGGTATATACCACTCCTTTGAGGAGATGACTATAGAGATCCTTGTTAGAGAATCCACCCTTGAGGGTATTACAAATACGAGAGATAGGAGAGGGTAGCGTATCTCTTCCCCAACATCATCCCATAATACAAGACCATAAGTTCTATCTACCATTGATCCTAGGTACCAGGAGGGAAATCCAAGTACACACACACACACACAGATATATATGTACTTTATGATATAAATGTTATTGATATAGATAAATTTTTTCAGTTGGCAAAGATGGATGGCATGATTTTGTGAGTCATATAGCTAGGGATATGGCCTTAGCATCATATATCCCATCATTATCATAGGTCACCTATGGACCACAACAAGACATAGGGTGACACAAGGACATATTTTCACTCGTGAGGCTAGAGTTGGACATAGGAAAAGAAAAATGTGAGCGATTCCAACGCACACTAGAGAGGAAGAAGTTAGATCAAGAGGAGACTAGAAATGAGATCAATGCATCTATATGAGAGGCACAAGAGATATGATGTTCCATATCAGTATATGAGATGTAAAGTTCATCAAGGATCCAATCATATTCTTTGACATCTCATAGGCACTTATCTAACACACGAACTTGACTGGACATTTATTCTTGCATCATTTATGAGAGTTGATTGGACATTTATTCTTGTATTTTTATATAGATACAATTTTGAACAGTGATATAACATGTTTATATATATATATGATGTTTGGATGTTTTACATGCTTGTGGTTACTTTAGTGCTATAGACAATGTTTAATTTTTTGTTTATGATTAAAATAATGCAAACATGGTGATGAATGTATATGTCTAATTTTAATGTCATTATGATTGATTTATAAACCCACATCACAATGATTAAAATTATATACATGTTATTTAATTAAAACAATGCTTAATTAAACATAAATATTGATGATGTAATGCACCCATGTAGATAAATGAAAATGCAATCTAGTTAAAATATTAACTAAACACAAATTTATCAAACATGGAACATGGAAATAATTAAGTGTTGGAAATAATGGGAAGTGTGTAATGAGAGGGGAGGGGTGAATCCGTACCTCTAAAACTTTTAGTTAATTAACCGTTAACCTTATGTAATCAAATCCTTGCTTTACCGATCATATCTGCTGTTCTTTCTTCATGCATGTGATATCAATTAATAATATTAATTGTATGTAGACATTCATAGAAACATTCATGAAAGTAATTGACACATAACACAAGATATGTTAACATAAAAAACCCCTGTTAGAAGGTAAAAACTGCGGTGCGCCGGATGGCACTCACAAAAACTTCACTATCTACAGGCTAGAAGGGGTCAGTTAAGGCTTACAATTTGATCACTTCTGATGATCTACCCTGTTAGGATTATTATGTGGAGACTAGTTAAGGTCTACTCTGTTAAGAGCTTTAGCAACACTATTTAGTGTGCACTCGGTTAAGAGGTTTACAATAGGATTGTTAAATCCACCTTTCTTGAAAGGATTTCTTCTATTTTCTACACTTGTTAGAATGCATACAAAAATAATCATTGACCTAAGTGTATGCAATCTACAATTTATGATTACAAATCTATTAAAGTTTACATGTACATATATATCACCTAATGTGATTGATTAATACCTCTGTTGCTCAGTAGCCTTGGTTCTTGGTTCTTGATAACCAAATTCATCTTTTGCTATTCTGCTTCTTGAAACTCTCAGTCTGATCCATAGATGTGATCGTTGGCTACAATAATCCTCTCATTAATCTCAAATGAAGGATTAAAACATCTATTTATAACATAGATTGACCTAATTTAGTTTCATGTATTACAAAACTAACTCTGTGATCAAAGATTTACAACTTGACCTTGATCTCCTAGTTTTCATGTTTTTAATCAGTTATGCTGATTAAAACAATTACAATTATGTTTCTTTTTCCTCAAGAAATGGATTTAAAATAAATCAAAACTCTAAAAATATAATATAATTGTTTTATCTGACGTGGAAGTCATATCCACTTTTCTCAGGATATAACTGATTTTCAGTGTTGGATGCTTGGTTTTCTCTGAAATCAATTTGACTGTCTTTTGGTGTTCCTTTGTTGAACTTTCAGTTGGGTTCCCTTGCTGTCGGATTCCTCTATTTCTTCTCTTTCAATTTAGAGTGTAACCTACTTTTTGGGTTCCTTTGTATCATCTTCGGGTTGCACTTTTAGTTTTCACTGCAAAACTTGTGTCATTGGGTTTTCCTTTACTTAGCACTTTCAGTCTAAACTGAAACCTGACTTTTGATGTAGTGTAACCAATGGTTTATAACAAATATTTTCTCTTTGTATACTAATGGAAAAAATTATGTCATCATTAAGTAGTATACTAGTACAACTAAGTTATATCTTAATCAAAATGAGAAAGATATTACAAAAATGAATTCAAGATAAAATGAATGTATGGATTTTTTTCATGAGAGAAAAAATATATGAAATAGAAAAACAATCACCTAACTATTTAATTTAAATACCCACATGTCTACTACCATTTATGTTTGTGATGCCAAACCCTTTTAGACCACTTCTCATGTGCATGTTAGATCTTTGGTGATATTTGATGTTATTAAAATATCTATTGATGATGCAGAACATTGATTTAAATTATATCACGTTAGTTAGATGATAATTATTATTTGCATATGATGATGCTATTTATATTTATGATGTTACTGACCCCATACTTTTATGTGTATGGTTGGCGTATATAATTTATATTTTTGTTTGATGTTCTTGATATGGTGAGGGAAAGAGTTGTAGTTGTATACACCTAAAAGTGGTCAACACAAGTCAAAGTAAAAATAATCAAATCCAAGCTATTATGAATTATTTTCAATCAATAAATCAAATCACTAGTTAATTGAACTAATCAATTAATTTCTTAGTGCATCAATTGATTAAATTCAATTCATTAAATCAAACATGGCTAAAGAAATTAATTCTTTTGAATTATTTAAATCCTAATTTCTCTCACCCACCACTACATGACAAAAAGTCACTCAACCAATGGGGAATGAGAAAAGAGAGCACATGGATCTCCAAAAGGTTTTTCTATCTTGACCACTCAATTCTATAAATCAATCTTGTCCACACAAAGGGGACACATCACTCAATCTTAACCTCAACCATATTTTGACCATGGTTAATCAAACTCACCCCTTACCCTTGGGAATTCCTATAAATAGAAGGAATTTCTCAGTGTAAATCACCAATTCACTTGGTAATTCATATTTAGAGGGCCAATTCAGTATCAATTCACATCTACTTACTTACACTTTGCATCCATTAAAATTTATCTTTGAGCATTCTTAATTAGGATCATAATGGAAATTTGTATTTAGCATAGTTCTTCATCAAGATCATTTCTCATTTTCTAGGTTGTCACTAGGATATGTAATGCAGTTGAGAGAAAAAGTCCTTAGGAATAGAGAGCAATGTGATACTCAATAGGTTTATCATTTCAATTGATCTGAATCGTAGTTTATATTTCAATTCAATTTTACTAATTCATTATTAATGTTTCATTGAGTTTTTGTACAAATCAAACATATAGACTACATTTGGCACCTTCTGTGGGGTTCAAGCCTCACCTTCTAACATAAAATTAGAAGTGTTTACATTGCAGATTCTCACACCTAGTACAAAGAAGCTCGCACTTGGTACAAAGATTCTCGCACTCAATACTAAGTGTCTCGCACCTGGTACTATGTTTTTTATACTAGGTTTGTCAATTATCGCACTTGGTTGGATGATTGTAGCATCAGATCTATGAAAGCTAGCATCCAGCCAATGAAAGCTCATACCTGGTCTGTGAAAGCTTGCACTAGGTCTGTGAAAGTTTGCACCTAGTCTGTGAAATCTCGCACTCGGTTGAAAGAAACTCACATTTGGTTTTGGATGTAGAAAAAATTTATTTGATGGTTATGTTGAGAATTTTCATGAATTCTATCATTTAGGGAAGTTTACATGTCATTTAGGGAAGTTTGCATATCATTTAGGGAAGTTTGAATATCATTTAGGAAAGTTTGAATCTTGTTGCCCCACTTTTGATCTTCATATATTTTAGACAAAGTGGATGTTTAATGTGTAGTAGTGGTCTTGAAATCTCCATGTAAGTCCTGAGTCTAAGTCTAGCTATCCTCTTAGGCTAGGAGGCCTTTATCAGATTTCCCTAAATTGCCTTCTCTTTTATGAGCTGGAAGGAATTTGTATCTGAATTCGTGTTTCATTGGGTAGGTTAAGTTCCCAAATTTGGTAAAGGTCATGTTTTGAAAGATTATAACATTGGTTATTTATGGATTTGAAGTATTTTTCCTTAACATACCCTTTTGTAGCCTTGGCAAAAAATTGGTTCTGAGCTTCTCCTTGGCCGAAAATCACCTACAGAGTGCGTTTTCTGCAATAAACAAAATTTAAAGTACCAGAGGTCAGTGGAAGTTGAAAATGAGAGATTTGGGAATAAGAAAGCTTTGGGCATTCAGATCAAATCTATTGTAAGCAAAAGGAATGGTTGAATGAGGAAGAATTCAAGATGCAATCTTAATGACAAAAAAGCAGAAAATAGCTTCTCCGCTACTCCAACAGGCGGGTTTCAACCTACGGAGTATGTTTTTCACCAAATCATGATATGGAAGAAATTGAAAGAAGAATAAATCCCATGAGTGATCCAAGGTATGAATAAAGATAATGAAATCAATAATTTCCATTTTAGCATCTCAATGAGCTAAATCTCTCCTTTAGCGGATTTTTGAGCAAAGAGCACTCCAAAAGCATTTCTTCGCCGAAAGGGAAGTAGAAAAGTGATTTTTCGCTACCTCCAAAAAGTTACCGTCATGGTTACAAAAGTGAAAGGATGTTTCTTAACGGCCCATAGGGGTAAAAGTAATTAATTCAAATAAAGCCATTTTACTCCATAATGGACTTCTTCATTAATGTCTTAGTCTTTTCATTCATGTGGCGCGGGAAGTCGACTGTTAAAAGGTAAGAATTCAAAGTTATAAAATTAGTAAAGTATTCCAAGTAGGAGCTACCATCCGTTTGAAAAATTACCCAAATTTGAAATTCTTAGCAATAGTTGTTCGTTGCTCTTTCACTTTTGAGAGATATACTTCATTCCCAAGTCAGAATTAGTTGAAGCATGACTACTAGATTTATGGGATTTGATGGGATGAATGGCATAACATCTGATTGACATAAAATTATGGATACCTCCTTGAAGTTCTTAGATATGCAGAACTTTCATAGTAGATTGAAGGTAGACCAGATCCACCTTGTCACTGAGAAGTTAAAGGAGAGCGGGTTAGTAGAAGCTGCCAGTTTTCCTATTACCATTCAAGCTCCAGAGCTTGTTTGAGAGTGCATAGATCGATATAACCCAGATACCAAACAAATCCTCCTACCCAATGACATGGTGCTTCTATCCATTGACCGAGATTCTATCTAGAACTCCCTGCACATTACAAAGTAGGCTGAATATTCAGAAATGACATATAGTCAGGCGGTTACCGAATATGGAGCAAAGAAGGCAGTGTGGAAGAAAGAAATAATGAAGTCATGGTTTCAGGAGCCGAGGAATGCCAAAGGCAAGTTGCCCAAAACATTATATGACATGAATCTAAAGCCAGAGATTGTAGACATCTTGGTACTGCTCCATAGGATTTGAGGTGAGAGTGATGCACTAAACTTTGTTGAGCATTATTTCTTCTTAGTCCAGGTAATTTGTTCTCAACACCATTTCATTGATTGGGCTCTTATGGTAAGAGAGAATCTCTCCAGTACCCTAAGTAGAGATAAAATTTAGAATGAGTTCTACATGTCTTCAGTTCTTACATATATTGGCCACAATTCAAATTTAACCCGGGCTTCCTAGATTAGAAGAGTTCCCAGATGATGTTAAAAGCTATGAATTTTCCCATGTCTACAATTACATAATAGTTATGCTGAATATCTCAGATTTAATGATACATTTACAATGTGACTATGAAGGGAGCTACAAGGTTGCCTAGAAAGGAGATTTTATCCTGAAGCCATGGCTTTTATCAGCCAATTTGGGTGCTTTTTCATTCAATTTGCGGATTTCTCATATATTCATCTTGTAGGATTTGATGACTTCCCTTTGAAGTTGCCTAGATATCCCAATGATATGATTGTACTGGTCGAGGTAACGAGGCAGACACTCTAGGTGAACCTGATCTATGCTGATGCTAAGAAGAAGGGCTATGACTTCCCAATGACCATTGGAGCTTACAGTTGTTCATCCCAGTCTGAGACAAAGAATGTTCTAAAGACATTCTCAAAGAGATTCAAGTTGGAGACATATGATGTCTTTAGGCTGCAGTATGATGCTATAAATTATGCCCAAGATTCCTAGAAAATGAGTCATGCAATTCATCATGTTGATGATATTGAAGACTACTGGGCTAATTGAAAAGATGACTTAGAGAGAAGAGAGAGATTCTATGTCAGCTTAATCATTTAACAAATCAAAAAGTTCAAAGTTAACATTGTAGTGGAGGGGTTGGAAGATGATGGTCAACATATGTATGATAATACATATTTGGCAAAAATAAAGCCACTCCCTATAAGCTCTGAGCCCATGCTAGGGCAGGCCATTAACAACTTGGAAACCTTAATGGGGGGATTTATAAAAGAATAGAGCAGTGGGTTGAATGGACTGTAGGTAGAAGGAAGAGGTCAGAAAAGAAGCCTCCTTCTCAACAAACTCTGACAAAAGATACTTTGAGCATTGCAACAAATTCTTCAGTAACAATCCCAACTATGGCCAAAGGTTCATCTCAGCTAGTCGATGGAGGTGATGAGCCTCCTAAGAAAGAGATCCAACCAAAGAAGACTTGTGGAGAGGGCCTGCTTTCAAACATTGGGTTGATAGAAGAAGAAGTTTCTACAGACCTGGCCAAGCCTACAAAAGAGCCCACTAAAGGTGCAGAACCTGAGCAATCAACTAAAGCTATTGGTGTAGATACACAAGTAGATACTTCAACTCAAGATACTCCAAGATGAGGGTCCCCTATTGTAGTAGAGGTGGGTGAGGATACATCCAATACCTCAGCCACATAATCAGATGAGAGGGTTGAGAAGCAACAAGAAGCTGCTCAAGTCATCATATTAGTTTCTTTCTCTTCCACATCAGTAAATCCATTTTCTTCCAAGCCTAAAGCTACTCCTCTGGTCATCTAGAATCTATTCATGGAAGAGTTGGTTTTTGCTTCCAAAGTTACCAGTGTTGAATCTTGGATAGAACATACTCTAGAGCGTAAAAGGAAGAGAGCTGAGGAAGGAACTTCCAACAAGGATACTCTCTCATGGTCCTTGCAACTCAACACCATAGTGGGTAAAGAAAAGAAAGTAAAGACAATGTCTACACTGGGTCAAGATCCTCAAACAAGGCATTTCACTATGGAGTAGGCCAAGCCTATAAAGGAGGGAAGAATCAAAGATATGACTACCTCCAATTTTTAGTTACAGTCATTTGACATGGGGCTTGATCGACATGACACTAAGGTAGACTGGTGGAAGTCCACCAGTGTGGTAATAGAAGAAGAGCTTGAAGAACTCAAGACTGCTAAAGTCCAGCTTGAAGTAGAAGTAGCTGAGCTAACTAACTTCATCAGACATCTCATCACTTCGATAGAAAGTGTTCCTAGTACCCAGACCACTTTTTATCCCAGTGCTGCAGAGAACCAAGCCATCATAGCCAAGTTGCAAGAGGATAGACACTTCAGGAAGATCAACAAGAGGTGGATTGAGAGGCTTGAATCTAAGGGGCTGGTAGTTGTTGAACAACTGGGTAACACTCTCTTAAGGTTGGAAACATAGAGGAATAATATTGATTAGAACTCACAGACTCTCGCATTAGAGAGAGTGAGATGTCAAGAGTGCATAGTAATGCTGCATGTGGTGGTTAAAATGAAGATCAAGGAGGCATTAAAGGAAAAGATATTGTAGAAAGGAGATGAGCCTTTGATTGAATGTCTTCAAATTTTGGAATTTAAGATCGAGATGATCATCCAAGCGGAAATAGGGTTGCAGCAAACATATGTCAAGATCAAGGAAGAGTAGAGAAAAGATTTCAAACTCCTTCAAGGTCTGCACGTGGAATCACGGACAAGTGGTCAGGGCAAAGAAATGATTAGATTGGATAGTATGCAGAAATCATTTTCTGATTATGTGCATAAGCTGGCAGAATAATCTTCCACCCATTTGGACAAGGTGCCAGAACTTCAGTAGTTGAGCGGATGCATCTATAAAGCCATGGAAGAGCTGAAGGATTGGACAGATGCAATCAAGAGCCTGGCCAAAGAACATTCCAGGTGGCTCATCAGATATACTAATGTCCATATCAATAGGCATGAAGAGCTCATCCCAATCATTACAATTGTCACTGCCTATAGGGCTAAATTAGACAAGGGGAAGTAAACCGAAGCTTGGATAGATTCCCCCTTGTGCTAAATTTTGATATTATTATAACGGATAAAATTTTGTTTATCATTTCTGGTTAGGGAAGTTGAATAATTTTGGTTACCCCTTTTTGCAATGGTCCAACTCTAGAACCCTATATGTATTATTTCCAAAATCAATAAAAAGGTCAACTACATTTTGGTGTGAAAGATAGCATTTTTGCTGAGTCAAATTTGTATGTTTGAATGCCATTTCTTTAACTGCTCCACTACATTGCACTTATCTATCTATTAAATTCAAATGTTTCTTTGGAATTAGATTTATAGTTTGTGGTTGAACCAGAATTCTATATTATGATTTGATATAGTTAATTAGGGGGAAATCTAGTGTTTTTCTAAATTTGGGAGATGTCCTTGTGAAATAGACTGATTCATTGTCATTTCATCATTAAATCTTTAAGTCTTGCATTTGCATTTTCATTATCGGTTATTGCATTTCTATTTTTAAGAAGTCATATGATTGATGAAGTCTTGAAATTGTCTAAAGTTAGAGTTGAATCTATCCTACTTGAGCTATTTCCTGTCTAGGTTTAGCTTGGTTTACCTCTTCTATTCTTGGGCCAAGAACATACCCTTGTTAGAATAGGAAAGAATGATATTCATTGAAGATCATTTACTTAAGGGAGCTATACCTTTAAATTCAGAGGGAAATTAGTTGTTTAGTCACAATTTCCCAAATGTTGTATTCAATTGTTCTTAAATACTTGGGTATTCTAGAGTTAAAGCATAAAAGAACAATCTGCTTACCAAGATATTTTTGGTGACTCTACTAGGGAGACAAACAGTCGTTATACTGGAAGTATAACATGAGGAAAGATGGTGCTTCCCAATGAAAATATAATCCCTATGCTCCAACAGAATCTTGGTTTCCAAGACGATCAAGAGGATCTTATTTCCCCACTGAATACTTTTATCTGGAAATATAGAAGAAATATTGAGCACTATAGAAACGCTAGTCAAGTGATAAAGTGCGAAGAAGCTTGGAAAGAAGCACTTGAAGAAGCCATCCGAAGGAGAAATCTGAGAAGGGAAAAATTCCAAGCAAAGTGTGAAGCAGGACTAGAAGACTAGTTGGAATCCTGGAGCCCAAGAGGTTTCTTAGGAGTGCAAAGAAAGAAGGTGGTACAGACCCAATTTTTGAGAGACTTGCAAACCTTGATTTTTCTCTACTTGAAGTACCCCATCAAAAGAACATAAATACTAAGAGAAAAAGTAGGCCTCCTTCACCTCCCAAATAATTAACCCTTTTGTCCACCACTTGTCAAGTGTTAACTGTGCACAGAGTAGTTGCTCCTCCTGTTGTCAATCTAACACCCTATCTACCTCCAGTAATTATGTCACTTCCTTGGGCGACTATAGTTGGGCCATTGAAATTGGTAGCATATAATCCCCTCCCTTTAGGTTCAAGAAATAATTTCCCCAAATTCTCTGGAGATGGGAAAGTATCTATAGATGAATACATTGCTGCATTCTTTGCTTCAGTTAATAGTTTAACAGTGCGAGAAGAATATGTGGCCATCAGATTATTCATTGAAACCCTTGTTGAGGGTGCTGCTAATTGGTTTCACCACTTACCCAATTCCTCTATCATAGATTGGGCCTCCATGAGAGCTGCCTTTGAGAGAAGATTTAAAACTGCTAAAGATGAACATGCACTATTGACACAATTGACCTCCATCAAGAAAGAGCCTTCAATTAGTATGAGAGATTTTGTGGCTAAATTCAACAAGATTGTAAATTGTATTCCAGCAACTGATAGGCCTATTGTAGGGAATTTGAAAATATTATTCATAAGTGCTATGCCACCAGACACCAATTATGATTTAAGAAGGGTGAACCCAATAGATTTGGATGCGACACAAAGAACTATTGTAGAACTCAAAGACCACATGATATCAGCGGGAAAATGGAAAAGAGAAATAAAGTCTAGAGCTGGTACTAGTAACACCACATCATTAGATGAGATGATTCAAAAATTATCCAACGAATTCATCGCCTTCAAGAGGCAGCTTCCTAGATTTAATAATCCCTATCAACAAAACTTTAAAGAGAAGCCTGGGAGAAACAATGAAGGGAGGAATGCTGATGGAAAGACATTATAGTTGACTTCTCCACCATAGAGGTTAGCTATAGAAGCTCCTCCTAAAAGGGGAAACATGTGTGCCTTCCATTTAACTACAAATCATGACGGAGAAAGCTGTCCCGATGTAGCTCGTGTTTGGAAAATGCATCAAAATGATGAATGGAATGCTGGAGTGTCTGGAGATGAACCAGATTCATATTCACATGGTGACTCTAAAAACTTATATTTAGAGTATGAATCAAATTTAGAACAGGGAGAAACATGTTATGCTACCATAGACAAGACCTCCTATACAATCTTAACCTGGAGTCAGAAAGATAAGGGCCCCACTTCCACATTTCCACCAAAGAATAATGAGGCATCTAATTCCAATTCTAAAGAGGCCAATCAAGGAGTAAGGATTCTACAACTAGGTAAGGAGAAAAACTCTTTTGACATTATTAAATTTTGTAGAGATTCCAGAATTCATATTTCCCCCATAGACTATCTTAAGTCTAATCTTGTAGAACTGCAAAAGCTAGTAGATTACTGTAAAGAGGAGAATCAGAATATAAATCAAAATGCCATGAATACCATATAAAATGAGTCTATATTTTCAAACTTAATTGAGCAAGGTGAGCCATCTGTGTTGGCTACTTTCCCAGGACAAAATCCTGACCCATTCTATGTTTCATTGTATAGTAATGGTTACAAGTTAAGCAATTTCATAATAGACTCTGGAGCCTCAGAAAATGTAATGCCATCGACTGTAGCTAAAGCCTTGGGACTTACCCTTACTAAATCCCATGGTAGGTATTACTCTATGGATTACAAAAAAGTACCCCTAGTTGGGAAAATCAAAGATGCCCAAGTGGCTCTAGCAGCACATCCTGAGAAGAAAATGCTGTTAACAATACTTGTTGTTGATATACCTGCTAGTTACAGTTTGTTGCTAAGCAAGAGTTTCTGTAGAGACCTAAGAGGGGAAATAAAGATAGATTGGTCTCAAGCTTTAATCCCATTGGGTAAAAAAAAGATAAAGCTGGTCCCAGAAGAAAAAGCAGAGTTTACAATGCTAAAAATGGATGACCCTAAAGCCCAAATTCTGTATCAGGAATTAGAATTTGGAAATTATATGCTATTTATAGATGATTATGACAAGGAAATTGAACTCAGGGAAGAAGAAGATCATTTTTCCGTCGAGGAAACACCATCATAAATCTGGATCCTCGAATTCGATGGTAGTTGCACATCGTGAGGGTCTGGCGCAGGCGTGGTTTTAATATCACCAGATGGAGTATATGAGCCCATGTATTATAAATTGGAGTTTGGGAACACCAACAATACAGCTGAGTATGAAGCTCTACTGCTAGGAATTATAGCTGCAAAAGAGAAGGGTGTGAAAATCTTGAGAGCTCGAGGTGACACGGAGTTAATCATGCACCAAGTCAAGAATCAATACTCTGTAAAAAATCACAGATTAAAAAATTACAGGAACATAGTATGGGATGAAATAGAAGCATTGGATGCATTCTTTATTGAATTTGTACTTAGAGAATTGAATTCCAAGGTAGACTCTTTAGCAGTGTCAGCCTCATTACTCCTCCCTCACCCAGAATTCAAGGATAAGTACCAAGTAGAGGTTGTGTATCGACCACTGACAAGTGTTTGAAGAAGATTGACAAGTGTTTGAAGATGAAAAGAGCCTCCTCTTTTTGGAGAGTGATGACAACTTCCATAAAGATGCTCTTGGTGATCATAAGGAAAATTGTCATGACAAACAAAAGAAGGAAAAGTCAGAGGTCATCTAGTTGTGAGGCAATACCATCCCTCCCCACTTAGTTACACTTGAAGAACTCTTCAATAGACATGATTCTTTTGTTAAGAAGAAGAGAATCGAAATATGTCCTACCATTGGTGAGTATGAAGGAATTAATATTGAAAGTGAAAAGGACACCAAGATGATCAATATTGGGAAATGCTGCATTGAAGAAGAAAGAGAAGAGGCCAGGAAACTCTTCCTGGAATACCAAGATTTTTTCGCTTGGAGTTATGAAGATCTGAAAATTTTCATGAACGGTAAATTCAAACACTAGATTCCTTTAAAACATGAAGCTGCCCCGTTCAGGCAGAAACAAAGGAATTACAATCCCAAAGTTTCTGAAGAAATATTTACGGAAGTGGATAAAATGATTAAAGAAAGGATTATCTACCCTATCCATCACTCTACCTGGGTGGCAAATATAGTACCCATGAGGAAGAAGAATGGAGAAATAAGGATCTGTGTAGACTTTATAAATCTCAATCAGTCCTCTTTGAAAGACAACTACGCTCTTCCCAACATGGATCATCTATTGCAAACTGTAGCTAGAGCTAAGATGATGTCTATGTTAGATGGATTCTCAGGGTACAACTAGATAGAAGTAGAGAAAAGAGACCAGCATAAAACAACTTTCACTACTCCATGGGGAACTTTTGCATATCACAGGATGCCATTTGGGTTGATCAATGCCAGGGCAACCTTTCAGAGAGGTATGGATCTTTCTTTCAGTGATATGAAGAAAAATAATTGGTATGTATTTGGATGATCTCACTGTGTTTTCAAGAAAAAAGGGTAGATCATATAAATGATTTAAGGAGAGTATTGCAAAGGTGTAGAGAGGATGAGATTTCACTGAATCCCAAAAACTCAGTTTTCTGTGTGACTAAAGGGAAATTGCTAGGTCGCATTGTTTCCAAGGAAGGCATAAGAATTGATCTAGAAAGGGTGAGAGAAATCTAGCAATTGAGCTTACCCATGAACAAAACAGGAGTGAAATCATTTTTTTGGTCTGTTAGAAACACTGAGAGGGGGGGGGGGGGGAATCAANATCATTTTTTTGGTCTGTTAGAAACACTGAGAGGGGGGGGGGGGTGAATCAATGTTTGTCTATTAATTACTTTTTCAGCAACTTAAACATAAATCAATCATACATAGAATGAAGCTTAACATAACAACTCATAAAAAATGATATGATTAAGGGGAAACCTTGATCAGAGGAAAACCCCGGTGGGAATTAGTACCCACAAATATTGTACCAAGTATAATGAACTTGTGAGAGTTCCTTTGTCCTGCTAGAAGTAGTCTTTACAATATGAGTACAATGACCTAGTTAAAGGTTAGACCCTGTTAGGAGTCTTTTACAAAACCCTGTTAAAGGTATATGGCTCACTACCTAGGCTCACTGCCCAATAAGATGAAGGCTACAACCTTCTGAAAGATGATATGCACTATATCAAAATGAACTGCTGTGATGACACTGTTTGTCTGATCATTTCTATGTATGCGCAAATGCTCTTACTCTCTCAAAGAGATATATCATATACTAACTTCATAGTACCATCCCTTTGTATCTTCCTCTTTCATAATAATCTACACTTCTATCATATCTTTACATTACATACTTATATATTCAAATCCAAATAGGCGCGACCCAAAATAGAACACTAGTCGACCCTAAAACAAAATATACAATGCTTCCGAACAAGTCAGATTAAGTGTGTTTAATACAATTTTAATTACATCATTAAAATCATATAACCAAAGGTGCTTAGCCATTACATTATAAAATAACACACGCTGATCAAAACACTTAGTCGGCTTCCATGCTCTGTCTCCTGGACTGCTGGTCTATTGATCTACTTGTAACTTTTCCATACTGTAGTTCCATACTATGTGTGTTTGGATGTAGCATGTACACATGTCATGCAACTTATATTTTAATGTGCATACGCTAACTCGATCTCTCGCATGTGCGCTGATGTGCTGATCGCTGAGTATCTCTGTCTGCCCAATTTTCCTTAGTCATTTTGTATTTTAAGATAGAGACTAAACATGACTTTGTTGCCATGATGACAACAAAAAATGAGTCATGCATCCTTAGGTAGTCAACTTGCCAACAATCTCCCCCTTTTTCATTTATGGCAACAAAGGAATGTGGTCAAGTTACTCAAAATGACTTAACACAAAAAGTGACTGTATAACATCATATATATATATACTTCTCCGCATATACACATTCTATATTACTCCCCCTTTGACATTAATGACAAAGGTGTACAAAAAATTGTAAGTCTACTGCATACTTACTCCATATACACTTTAGGGTACACAATTTTAAGAGATTGGATCTCTTTTTTCCAAAATACCTTTATAGCATCAACTGTTTGTAGATGCACGCACAATGCATATGTCAGCTTCTCAATTTTTATCAGATCCATGCAGGGACCTTGATCATATATCACAATAGTGGCATCAATCTTTTTGATGTTCTCATTGAGGACTGCTAAGGATGGTGCAAGTGCATTTCTTAACATGGTTTGACTTACCCTTATCTTGTTGATTTCTAACTTTGCTTTCTCAATTTTATCTAACTGCCCTTGGTAGACATTCTTTCATATGTTCATGTCTTGCGTGGAAGTTTCAACTAATTTTCTTATACTATCTATCATTAACTCTGCTTCTTCTACCTTTTTGGTGTGCTCAGAGGTGAGCTTCACTCTATCCATACAGTTTGCTATGACTCTCTTTCCTTTATCTGCCAATTCCTTCAATATAGATTGTCCAGTCTTTAAGGAGTTCAAGTCTAAGGTAAAGTTCTTTACCAAATCATT
>MU227615.1:517368-546558 GCA_018584345.1 Thuja plicata | reverse complement strand
TCTTCAACATTTTCAACTTTCCTTGCTTCTAAAAGTGCTTCATGAGGTTTCTCTCTTTCTTGTAATGAATTGACTTCAGTTTGTGTTATATTGAATCCAAGACCAGTAGTGTCACCTTTTTGCTTTTGTGCATTGGGCTAAGATTGAAGTGAATCAAAACTTGTGTGAAGTTTGTCAATCTTATCCTTTGCTTCTGTTAATTCAAATTCCAACTTCCTTTTTATGTTTTCCAATTCCAAAACTTTCATGTTTTCTTTCAGGAGTTCATCATCTAGTTGTTTGCTTTCTTTGATCTTTTCTTCAATAACAATTTGGCTGTCTGTGAGATTTTCATCTAGATTCTCAACTTTATCTTTCAGAGACATATTCTCTTCATTGAGATTTTTGATCATTTTCCCTAAGTCACTTGTAGAACAATCTTTCAAATCTTTTCTTAGTTTCTTGATAAGCATTTGTGAGCCATCAACTTTTAGTCTAGGTTCTTCATTTTCTTTTTTAGATCTATCAAGATCTTCAAGAGCTTCTTCAAGATTCTTTTTCAAATGTTTTACTTCTGCTGAGTCCATGATCTCCTCAAGTGGTTAAACTTATTTGCTGAGGACCAGAGCTCGGATACCAATTGTTAGAAACACTGAGAGGGGGGGGGGGGTGAATCAATGTTTGTCTATTAATTACTTTTTCAGAAACTTAAACATAAATCAATCATACATAGAATGAAGCTTAACATAACAACTCATAACACATGACATGATTACGGGGAAACCTTGATCAGAGGAAAACCCCGGTGGGAATTAGTACCCATAAATATTATACTAAGTATAATGAACTTGTGAGAGTTCCTTTGCCTATTAGAAGCAGTCTTTACAATATGAGTACAATGACCTGGTTAAAGGTCAGACCCTGTTAGGAGTATTTTAAAAAACCATGTTAAAGGTATATGGCTCACTGCCCAATAAGATGAAGGCTAAAACCTTCTGAAAGATGATATGCACTATATCAAAATAAACTGCTGTGATGACACTATTTGTCTGATCAGTTCTATGTATGCACAAATGCTCTTACTCTCTCAAAGAGCTATATCATATACTAAATTTATAGTATTATTCCTTTGTATCTTCCTCTTTCATAATAATTGACACTTCTATCATATCTTTACATTACATACTTATGTATTCAAATCCGAATAGGCGCGACCCAAAATAGAACACTAGTCAACCCTAAAAAAAAATATACAACACTTCTGAACAAGTCAGCTTAAGCGTGTTTACTACAATGTTAATTACATCATTACAATCATATAACCAAAGGTTCTTAGCCATTACATTAAAAAATAACACACACTGATTAAAACACTTAGTCGACTTCCATGCTCTGTCTCCTGGACTGCTGGTCTATTAATTTGCTTGTAACTTTTCCATACTATAGTTTTCTACTATGCATGTCTAGATGTAGCATGTACATGTGTCATGCAACTTATATCTGAATGCGCATACCCTGACTCGATCTCTCGCATGTGCGCTGATGTGATGATCGTTGAGTATCTCTGTCTGCCCTGTTTTCCTTACTTAGTCATTTTGTATTTTAAGATAGAGACTAAACATGACTTTGTTTCCATGATGACAACACAAAATGATTCATGAATCCTCAAGTAGTCAACTTTCCAACATGGTCAAGTAAAATTTCTCAGAAGGTTCATTCTAGATTTTTTTGAGATTACCAAATGCATAGTGGACATGATGAAAGGGAATGTAAATTTCAAGTTTAACGACTCTAGTAAACAAGCTTTCAAAAGAATCAAGAACGCCATAGCTAATGCCCCAATGTTATGTCATCCAGATTACAAGAAGGATTTCATAATTTATTGTATTCTCTGAACACACTCTATCAACCATCCTCTGCAGGAGAACGAGGAAGGAGTTTAGGATCCTATCAATTTTATGAGCACACCTCTAAAAAATCATGAACTGAGATACTCTTAGACTAAAAAACATGCTTTCGCAGTAGTAAAAGCTTTAAAGAATTTTAGATTCTACATTTTACACTCACTCTCTTGTATATGTGCCTAGCATTGTAGTAAAAAGCATATAGACTCAGTAGGACATGGGATGTAATAATAGAGGAGCATGGATGGCTAAGACTCAGGAATACAACATAGAAATCAAGCCCACTAAGCTGGTAAGAGTAAATGTACTGTGCAAAGCGATGGTGGAAAACCAAGTGGATGAAGACCCTGAAAATACACAATTGGTCCTAGCACTAAGTATGCAAGATCCTTGGTTTGAAAATATTGTGTATTTCTTGACATATGGTGAATGTCCTAAAGGACTGACTTCGAAGCAAAGAAGAGATCTAAAATTGAAATCTTCTAAATATATAATTTGGGAAGATAGATTGTATAAGAGATCTATAGATGGAACTTTCCTCCAGTGGGTTGAAAAACAACAACAAGAGAAGCTGTTAAGGGTGTTTGATGATGAAGCTTGTGGTGGACATTTCTCTTCATCAGTTACTGCATTCAAGATATTGAGACAATGATATTACTGGCCATGAATTTTTAGAGATGCATATCATTGGGTAGCGAGATGTGAGAAATGTAAAATGTTTACTAGGAAACCATAGTTGGCGGCAATCCCCCTTAGACCAGTGATAATCAAAGGTCCTTTTCAACAGTGGGGTCTTGATTTTTTTGGTCCTATAAATCCCACGTCTAGTGTAGGCCATACCTACATAATCACTGCGATTGAATACTTTACAAAATAGGTGGAGGCAGAAGTGACCAAGAAAACTACTTCAGAGGTAGTATGTGAATTCATCAAAGAGAACATCTGGTAAGGTTTGGTGTACCTATTAAGTTAGTTATGGATAATGCAACATAATTTTCTTCTCAGGAAATCACCAAATTGTGTTTTGAATATGGCATTATGATCAGTCACTCATCTGACTATTTCCCTCAAGGAAATGGTTAAGTTGAGTCCAGTAACAAAAATATGGTGAGCATCATCATAAATCTTGTAGCAGAAAACCATAGAGCTTGGTGTGATAAAATATACAAAGCCCTCTGGGAAGAAAGAGTGACTCCTAAAAGAGCTATTGGTGTATCTCCTTTTGAACTTGTCTACAGGATCGAAGCTAGTCTTCCATTGCCATTGGAACTAGAAACTTGCAAACTGAGAACAGTAGTAGAAGATGATATATATGAAGATGGTTTAGAAAAGAGGATTCTTTACTTGAACAAACTTGAAGAGGAAAGGGAGAAAATGGTAGATCATATCACATGACATCAAATGCATGTGAAGAACTTGTTTGATAAAAAGAGCAGACCTAAAAAATTTATAGAGGGAGATATGGTGTTGTTATGGGACAAGCACAGAGCACCCAAAGGTATGCGTGATAAATTTGAAACATTGTGGAAAGGGCCCTTTAAGATCCATCAAGCATTCAAGAGGAATTCTTTTAAATTGACCTATCCAAATGGTGAGGCACTACCCCTGACATACAATGGTAAGGACTCGAAGCTATATCAGATCTAAATTTAAAAAATGTAACCCCTGTATTGTACAATAGTTATGTTTAGTTCCTGCTTTTGTTTTCTTTAGTTATGTTTCCTTTCTACTTTCCTTTCCTTGTCTTGCTTTAGTTTTGTTGTGAGCTGCCTTTTATTGCGCTTTGTGAAACTAGAGATTTGAGTTCCTTGCTTGGATGTGTGAATGTCCAAGTCCCCAGATAGAGCCAGCTGTTGCCCCACTTTTGATTTTCATATCTTTCAGACAAAGTGGATGTTTAATATGTAGTAGTGGTCTTCAAATATTCGTGTAAGTCCTGAGTCTAAGTCTAGCTATCCTCTTAGGCTAGGAGGCCTTTTTTAGATTTCCCTAAATTGCCTTCTCTTTTGTGAGCTGGAGGGAATTTGTATCTGAATTCATGTTTTATTGGGTAGGTTAAGTTCCCAAATCTGGTAAAGGTCATGTTTCTAAAGATTCTAACATTGGTTCTTTATGCATTTGAAGTATTTTTCCTTAACATACCCTTTTGTAGCCTTGGCAAAAAATTGCTTCTGAGCTTCTCCTTGGTGGAAAATCACCTGCAGAGTGCATTTTCCGCAACAAACAAAATTTAAAGTACCAGAGGTCAGTTGAAGTTGAAAATGAGAGATTTGGGAATAAGAAATCTTTGGGCATTTAGATCAAATCTATTGTAAGAAAAAGGAATGGTTGAATGAAGAAGAATTCAAGATGCAAGCTTAATGGTGGAAAAGCGGAAAATGGCTTCTTCACTACACCAAAAGGTGGGTTTTGACCTGCGGAGTATGTTTTCTGCCAAATCAAGATATGGAAGAACTTTAAAGAAGAATCAGTTCCAAGAGTGTTCTAGGGTATGAAGAAAGCTGATGAAATCAATACTTTACATTTTAGCATCTCATTAAGCTAAATCTATCCTTTAGTGGATTTTTGAGCAAAGAGCACTCCAAAAACATTTCTTCGCCAAAAGGGAAGCGGAAAAGTGATTTTTTGCTACCTCCAAAAAGTTACCGTCATGGTTACTAAAGTGAAAGGATGTTTCTTAATGGCCCATAGGGGTAAAAATAATTAATTCAAATAAAGCCATTTTACTCCATAACTGACTTATTCATTAATGTCTTATCTTTTCATTTGTGTGGCACGAGAAGTCAACTGCTAAATGGTAAGAATTCAAAGTTATAAAATCAGCAAAGTATTACAAACAAGAGCTACCATCCATTTGACGAATTGTCCAAATTTGAAATTCTTAGCAATAGTTGTTCATTTCTCTTGCACTTTTGAGAGATATACTTCATTCCCAAGTCAGAATTAGTTGAAGCATGGCTACTAGATTTATGGGATTTGATGGGATGAATGGCATCACATCTGATTGGCATAAAATTATGGATACCTCCTTGAATTTATTCGATATGCAGAACTTTCAGAGCAGATTGAATGTAGACCAGATCTACCCTATCATTGAGAAGTTAAAGGAGAGCGGGTTAGTAGAAGCTACCAATTTTCCTGTTCCCGTTCAAGCTCCTGAGCTTGTTTGAGAGTGCATAGCTTGATATAACCTAGATACCAAGAAAATACTCTTACCCAATGACATAGTGCTTCTATCCATTGACCAAGATTCTATACAAAAATCCCTATGCATTCCAGAGTAGGCTGAATATTCAGAAATGACATATAGTCGGGTGGTTACCGAATATGGAGCAAAGAAGGTAGTGTGAAAGAAAGAAATAATGAAGTCATGGTTTCAAGAGCCGAGGAACACCAAAGGAAAATTTCCCAAAATATTATACGACACGAATTTGAAGCCATAGATTGTAGACATCTTGGTACTACTCCATAGGATTCGAGGTGAGAGTGACGCATTGAAATTTGTTGAGCCTCATTTCTTCTTAGTCCAGGTGATTTGTTCTCAACACCATTTCATTGATTGGGCTCTTATGGTAAGCGATAATCTCTCTAGTTCCTTAAGTAGAGATAAAATTCAGAATGAGTTCTACATGTCTTCAGTTCTTATATATATTGGCCATAATTAAAATTTGGCCAATGCTTCCTAGATTAGAAGAGTTCCCAGATGATGTTAAAAGCTATGAATTTTTCCCATGTCTACAATTACATAACAATTATGCTGAATATCTCAGAGTTAATAATACATTTACAATGAGACTATGTAGGGAGCTACAAGGTTTCCCAAAAAGGATATTTTCTCCTAAATCCATGGCTTTTATACACCAATTTGGGTGCTTTTTCATTCAATTTATGGATTTCTCATATATTCGTCTTGCAGGATTTGATGACTTCCCTTTGAAGTTGCTCAGATATCCTGATGATATGATCGTGCCGGTCGAGGTAATGAGGCAGGCAGTCCAGGTGAACCTGATTTGTGTTGATGCTAAGAAGAAGGGCTATGACTTTCTGATGACCATTGGAGCTTACAGTTGTGCATTCCGATATGAGGCAAAGAATGTTTTGAAGACATTCTCAAAGAGATTCTAGTTGGAGACATGATATCTTGAGGCTGCAGTATGATCCTGTAAGTTATGCCTGAGATTCCTTGCAAATGAGTCATGGAATTGATCATGTTGATGATACTGAAGACTACTGGGCTAATTGCAAAGATGACTTAGAGAGCAGAGAGAGATTCTACACCAGGTTAACCATTGAAAAAATAAAAAATTTCAAAGTTAACATTATAGTGGAGGGGTTGGAAGATGATGGTCAACATATGTATGATAATACATATTTGGAGAAAAAAATCCACTCCCTATAAGTTTCAATCCCATGCTAGGGTAGGCCATTAATGACTTGGAAACCTTAATGGGGGGATTTACAAAAGAAAAGAGCAGTGGGTTGAATGGACTGCAGGAATAAGGAAGAGGTCGGAAAGGAAGCCTCCTTCTCAGCAAACTCTAGAAAAAGACACTTCAAGCACTGCAAAAAATTCTTCAGTAACAATCCAAACTATGGCCAAAGGTTCATCTCAGCCTGCCAGTGGAGGTGATGAGCCTCTTGAGAAATAGATCCAACCAAAGAAGACTTATGGAGAGGGCCCTCTTCTAGACATCAGGTTGATAGAAGAAGAAATTTTTATAGACCTAGAAAAACCTACAGAAGAGCCCACTAAAGGTGTAGGACCTGAGCAATCAACTAAAGCTAGTGCTGTAGATACACAAGTCAACAATTTGACTCAAGATACTCCAAGATGAGGGTCCCCTATTGTAGTAGAGGTGGGTGAGGATACCTCCAATAACTTAGCCATAGAATCGGATGAGAGGGTTGAGAAGAAACAAGAAGCTACTCAAGTCATCAAATTAGTTTCCTCCTCTCCCACATCAGTGAATCCATTTGCTTCTAGGCCTAAAGCTACTCCTCTAGTCATCAGGAAGCTATTCATGGAAGAGTTGGTTTCTTCTTCCAAAGTTACCAGTGCTGAATCTATGATAGAACATACTCTAGAGCGTAAAAGGAAGAGAGTAGAGGAAGGAACTTCTAGCAAGGATACTCTCTCATGGGCCTTGCAACCCAACACCATAGTAGGTAAAGAAAAGAAAGTAAAGACAATGTCTACACTAGTTTGAGATCCTCAAAAATGACATTTCACTATGGAGGTGGCCAAGCCTACAAAGAAGGGAAAAATCAAAGATATGTCAGCCTCTGATTCTTAGGTACAATCATTTGACATGGGGCTTTCTAGGCATGACACTAAGGTAGACTAGTAGAAGTCCACCAATGTGGTAATAGAAGAAGAGATTGAAGAGCTCAAGACTGCTTAAGTCTAGCTTAAAGCAGAAGTAGCTGAGCTAACTAACTTCATCAGACAACTCATCACTCTGATAGCAAGTGTTCCTAGTACCCAGACTACTTTTGATCCCAGTACTACAGAGAACCAAGCCATCATAGACAATTTGCAAGAGGACAGACACTTCAGGAAGATCAACAAGAGGTGGATTGAGAGGCTTGAATCTGAGGGACTGGTAGTTGTTTAAAAACTAGGTAATGCTCTCTTAAGGTTGGAAATAGAGAGGAATAATATTAAAAAGAACTTGCAGACTCTCGCATCAGAGAGAGTGAGATGTTAAGAGTGCATAGTAATGCTGCACGTGGTGGCTAAAATGAAGATCAAGGAGGCATTAAAGGCCAAGATATTGCAGAAAGGGGATGTGCCTTTGATCGAATGGATTCAAAGCTTGGAATTTAAGATCGAGATGATCATCCAAGCTGAAATAGGATTGCAATAAATAGTTGTCAAGATCAAGGAAGAGTAGAGAAAATATTTCAAACTCCTTCAAGGTCTGCACGTGGAATCAAAAACAAGTGGTCAGGGAAAATAAATGATCAGATTGAATAGTATGTAGAAATCATTTTCTGACTATGTGCATAAGCTGGTAGAATAGTCTTCCACCCATTTGGACAAGGTGCCAGAACTTCAGTAGTTGAGCGGATGCATCTATAAAGCCATGGAAGATCTGAAGGATCAAACAGATGTAATCAAGAGCCTAACCAAAGAACATTCTAGGTGGCTCATCAGATATACTAATATCCATATCAATAGGCGCGAAGAGCTCATCCCAATCATTACATCTGTCACTGCCTATAGGGCTAAATTAGACAAGGGGAAGTAAACTGAAGCTTAGATAGATTCCCCCTTGTGCTAAGTTTTGATAGTATTGTAATGGATAAACTTTTTTTTATCATTTCTGGTTAGGGAAGTTGAACAGTTTTGGTTACCCCTTTTTATAACGATCCAACTCTGGAACCCTATATGTATTATTTCTAAAATCAATGAAAAGGTCGGCTAAATTTTGGTGTGAATTAAGATAGCATTTTTGCTGAGTCAAATTTGTATGTATGAATGCCATTTCTTTAACTGCTCCACTAAATTACACTTATCTATCTATTAAATTCAAATGTTTCTTTGGAATTAGATTTACAGTTTGCGGTTGAACCAGAATTCTGTATTATAATTTGATACAGTTAATTAGGGGGAAATATGGTGTTTTTCTAAATCTGGGAGATGTCCTTGTGAAATAGACTGATTCATTGTCATTTTATCATTAAATCTTTAATTCTTGCATTTTCATTTTCATTATCAGTTATTGCATTTCTAGTTTTAAGAAGTCATATGATTGATGAAGTCTTGAAATTGTCTAAAGTTAGAGTTGAATCTATCCTGCTTGAGCTATTTCTTGTCTAGGTTTAGCTTGGTTTATCTCTTTTGTTCTTAGGTCAAGAACATACCCCTGTTAGAATAGGAAAGATCAATATTCATTGAAGATTATTTACTTAAGGGAGCTATACCTTTAAATTCAGAGGGAAATTGATTTTTTAGTCACAATTTCCCAACCACTGTATTCAATTGTTCTTAAATATTTGGGTATTCTAGAGTTAAAGCATAAAAGAACAATCTGTTTACCAAAAAATCTCATTTAAGGAAGTTTGAATATCATTTAGGAAAGTTTGAATCTCATTAGGGAAATTTGCACATCATTTAGGGAAATTTGCATATCATTTAGAAAAGTTTGCATATAATTTAGGAAAATTTTGCATAACATTTGGTAAATCCTGCATAGCATTCGGTCTTCTTTATGTTGCATTTGGTCCGTTATGTGTTGCATTCGATCTATCATGTGTTGAATTCAGCCTATTCTATGTTGCATTTGGTATTTTCTATGTTTCATTCAGTCTATTCCGTGTTTCATTTGGCTTGTTCTGTGTTGCATTCGGTCTATTCTGTGTTGCATTTGGTCTGTTTAGTGTAGCATTTGGTCCTTTTTTCATTGCATTCGGTAGTTGCTTTGTAGCATCTAGTTAATGGTAATAAAAATTAAAATTAAGTTATATAATTGATAAATTTGACAACTAATTGATGTTTTTAATGAATTGCAAATGACTAAAGAGATCAAATCAAGAAAAACTCAGAAAGAAACATACAAATCACCTGATTATTATCAAGACAAAGAGGCAAAATGGCTGTACAAAGACTCAAAGATAATACAACTAGATATCAAATCTTAAACTTTAGAAGGAAGTATTCAAGCGTGAAATTGGAGCTTAGAATGATCACCGAGGTAAAGTATAAAAAAAAAATCAAAAAACCTAAAAAATGTGCATAAGCTTTGAGCAAGGTGAGTTCTAAAACCTTTTGATTTAAAGTCTTTTTCTTAAATTGTGACATCTCAAAGTTTGAAATCTAGCTAATTAGTGTAACTTCTCTAATTTGGTGTGCTCTGACCATAGAACCTATTTTCCCTAAGTGTGAACATACCCTTAATTATGTCAAGAAGATTATTTAATTTATTGGTATAATTCATTTAAATCAAATTTAATCTCCTAAGTAATTTAATCACTAAATTACATTAATTGCCTTAGTTAATTAAATCAAATCAATTCAATTAAATAAAAATAAAATAAAAAACATGGCTAAAGTAATTAATAAAAATGAATTAAATAAATTCTAATTACAACTCCATTTGCAAAAGGGAAAGTCAATTCCCTAGCCAGTGAGAGTTAAATCAGTTGGATCACCTCACATGGATCCTGACAGATTCAATCTCCACCTCTCTTCTACTTTCAATCCTAACCTCTCATTCACCAAATTCTTCTATAAATGGAATGAATTGTAAGTTCAATGGGCCCCTAATTCTTGATTGTTGAAAGCAAACTTATGCTGCTCTTATTTTCATAGATCTTAATGCATTTTAGCTCTCATTTTCTTAGCATTGTTATAATCTTTCATTTGGAGCTTTAAAATGAACAATTCTTGAGCATTTAGATTTAACTATTTCAAATCTTCCATTCTAAGCTTGTATATGTCACTGATTTATGCATAATCTGAGGGCAATTATAGCATATTTCACACTTTTCTTAGATAGGAAGCAATATGCCAATTTTAGTGATTGATATGCTTGCTAACTCTTACTTTCCATGTTATTTCACTAATATAATGACTTATTGAAGTGTTGTGTTACAGACAATAGGTACACAAAATAACACACACATTTTTGGCGCCCACCGTGGGGCTGATCCTTAGATTTTACCTCACTTTCTCTTTATTTTTGACTGATTTGTCTTCTCTATTTTCAGGTATAGAGTCACCTCTAGTCACCAAAGCTAGCATATAGGAAATTGCATCACATTGAGGATATTGGATCACATCCCAGACTTCAGAGCTCGCATATGGGGATTCCCATATCGCATTTGGTAAAGGATCGCATCCCGTATATCTTGTGTCACCTTTTGTGCAAAGCATCACATCTGGGAAAGGGTCTCGCATACATGGTTTCTAGGATTGCATTTGGGAAAGGAAACCACATCTGGTCATTTTATTTGAAAATTAAAATGTCTAACCACTAATCTTGTGACCTTGTTTGCTTCTATCCTTTCAACAACCTAATTTTTGATTGCAGATTGTTGTCAGAGCCTTTTTTCTCAAAAAGGTGGAGAGAAATTACTAACTTGTGGTTTGAAGGTGGTTTAAAGGTTTCATTTGATTCTATTTTTTCAAAGCATTGAAACTAAGAACACTTTCCAATCACTTACTAAACCAATCAGAGGATTATGCTCTTTTCCTTTAAGGAAAATCAGAAACTCAAAAGTTGATTTAGGATTTGAGAAGAATTTGTAGGAAAATTGAACAAAGGCCAACCTACATTGTTTAATTTCTTTTAGAAAGTAATTGAAAAACACAAAGCATTAAATATTGTGTATAAATGAATAAGTTCAATCATATAATTCCTTTTGGATAGTAAATGAACAAGACAAAGCACTAAATCTTTGTGGTAGAAAGAATAATTCATTGTCTAAATTTGGAGAAGAAATTGAACAAGCAAGTCACCTAAGCTTGGGGAAATTGAACAATAAAATATTTTCTTTTCAAGTACTTTGTGCTTTTATAAATTAGGAATTTTAAAATTAAACTTAAGCTTATCACTTAGTCTCACTAGAGAATTTTCTCTTTTGTCCAAGTGGAGGAATCAAAGAATCATCATGGGAGATTGAGTTTTGAGTGAATTCATTTGAGGGAAATAACTTGCTTGGAGTGTTTGTGGGAGAAAATGACATGGAATAAGAGAGTATGCTCTTCTTCTTTTGAAGAATCATAAATCTAGACTCCTAAGCTCACCAATCCTTTGTTATGCTTTCAAAACATTAGAGGGCATGCCGGTTGAGGAAAAAATCTCCCAGGATGACCCAAGTGAGGACATGTTTTCGCCAACCCTTCCAACTCACTATAATCAATACACTTCCTTGTAGGATAAAAGCTTGGAAGACGTAGTCAGTTTTGTTCTTGGAATTATGAAATCATTCCTTGAGCATGCTTGAGTGTGTGTAGAGCGGAGCCTCTTTAATATTTCTTGTGAGACTACACATATTTGAGTACTCATAGGGCTATACGCCTCAATTTTTCCTTGGGAAATTCTATGGGGGATGTTTATGAACGGATGCCCAAAAATACAAAATAGTTGTAGTAAAAATAAACCAGATTCATCTTTGAAAGGGTGATAATCTTTGTGCAAGGCAAATAGTAATTGCCCCAAGATACTCATCATTTCATGCCCTCACTTGCATTTGGAGTCGGCTAATATGACATCATGACTGGAGCCATTGCGTGCTTGGTGATGGCCATATTCTAATTAGCATTTGAGTGTGCACCCGAGTCTACGAGGAAAGATTTTCATTCTATTGCTAGAAACTAGGGAATAAGGAAAGTGTCTTTGTCATCCCTTAACAAAGAAACATTGCTTGATGTGCTTTAAACTCGCTAAGAAGATAACTCAAAAAACAAGCAATAATATTCATTCCCTGACATACAAGTTGTTTTAAACTCACGGGAAAGTCTCAAAAAAACCTTACTGTAAAACAATATTTCACGTATTTGGAGATAAAAGAAGCAAAACATGACAAACCATCAAAGGCTCAGTTCTGGTTTGTCTTAGATCGCATCTGGTTGCATTAGCTCACATCCAGGGATAAAACTCACTTTTGGTCATTTTTGCCTCACTTTTACGGAGAAAGCTCGCATCCTGCATTTCAAAGCTCACATATAGGATTTAAAATCTCACATCTGGTTAAGAAAAACCTCGCATTCAGTGTGTCACATCTAGGATAGTGGGAACTTGCAGAGTTGTCTCTTAGAGAAATTCAGTATATTTGGATACCCTTTTGGCTCTTTACTCTGGTCTTGTTTCTTTTTCTGGTCCACTAGTCATTGTTTCAAATTTTTTTTCAGAAGTCTACCTTGCATGTCCTTTTGGGTTCTCACAATTGGTATCAAAATGTGTGGTCTACTCACTTCTCAAAACAACTTAATTCCTAGCTCACTATCAGGGTATTCTAACCCTCTGACACTGGAGTCATTCACTTACATCAAACACAAACAATCCTTTACTACTTGGACACACTTACTTGGAAAATTTGAGACTCTACTTGACACTATTGGAAACCTTTTTACATAGTTGAGATTCATATTTCGTGGTTAACACAAGATGCAACATGTATCTTGCTGACAAATCAAAATTACCTCCTAGATTACTACAATTTCAACAAGGAGAAACATCTCGTAATCCCTTGTTTGACACAGAATCACTTGCCATGGAAGCTCCTGAGAATGAATGTAGTAAAGATTTTAAAGAGTACAACAATGAAAAAAACCAAAGACATGAAGACAGTAGTAGTAAAGAGGAAATACATATCACTCATCCTTTTTTTTGATTCTCCAGAAGTACCATTGATAGAAGAAACTCCTAAAGAAATACCCCAACAAAAAAATTTACATCCTAATTGGGGGAAATTGGTCACAATTTCACATGTTCTAGATTTACCTCACTTTGATCTACAAGTGGCTAATAGGGTACATCAGGTAACTATTGCTGAGTTTCTAAATAGATCAGATGATGAAATAAAAAAATCACATGACTATTAATGGGATCACTTTTCTAATGCTACTATGGACATTGAAGTAGACGTGATTCATAAATTTGCATCTCCATTGGAAAGAGGAGAGAGTTCTAACACTTCCCCTAACACTGCTGTTGTTCCAGAATCAGATGAGATACCACTACCTAGGATTTTTGATGAGGAAACTGGTGTTTTACTAGGTCTAGAGGACATTCTAAGACCAAAAGAAATGAGTTCCATCTTGATGAGAGAAGTAGAAGAAAGGTCAACTGATGAGTCACTAGGGTTAGGTCCACATATTACTAACAATGACCCTATTAATGAGGATTTAACTCTTGATGATCTAAACGCTGTAGAAGTTGACTTAATGGAACATGTCTTGTCAGTTAATAGTTTTGATGCTAACGCGATGCTGTCCTTACCAAACTCTAAATCATTATCCTTGATAAACCTAGACCTAATTGATTGGAGTAATTCAGATCCTACTCCTACCATGAATTTTCCTAATGACTACACTTTGGCCTATTATCTAAATGCTTGTGAACCTTATCCTTCTTCCACCAATGCAAGGAGAATGAACATGATAGAGGAGGATATCAAGTTTCTTAGTCATAAATTGAAAAATAAAAAGAAACAAAGAACTGATGGTGAAAATTATGTTGTGGTAGTATCAGATTCTAAAAAAGTAAAAATGAAAGATGTATCTGATGGTGAGAACCTCCCAGAGGCACCAAAAGATGAGATTCTTGATATCCTCCCTGAGAACTTTCAAGAAAGATCTTCATTTTTGATAGAACCAACACAACTAGTTAACTTGGAAATAGTCGAAGTTCCTCAATTTGTTCACTTAGCACAATCCTTATTAGAAGAGGAGAAGATACAATTCACTGAGTTCCTGAAAGAGAAAAAGACCAACTTTGCATGGTCTTACACTGATATGCCTAGCCTCAATCTTGAATTAATAATGCATCATTTATCTATAGCTCCTGGGATTAAACCCATGAAACAAAAATTAAGAAAGATGCATCCTCATGTTGCATTACTAGTGAAAGAAGAGCTAGAAAAATTATTGAAAGTTGGATTTATAAGAGTCATCACTTACATAGGATGGATTTATAATGTGGTACCAATATCTAAAACAAATAAATCTATCAGAATTTGCATAGAATTTAGAGAATTAAACAAAGCATGTCCTAAAGATGATTTTCCATTGCCGAACATTGATACGATCATAGATATTACAGCAGGATATCACATTTACTCACTAATAGATGGTTTCTTGGGCTAGAACCAGATTAAGATTGCTCCTGAAGACCAAGAGAAGACAACATCCACATGCGCATGGGGAAATTTTTGCTGGAACATTATGCCATTTGGATTAAAGAATGATGGTGCTACATACCAAAGAGCTATGACAACCATATTCCATGATATGATACATAAAAACATGGAGGACTATGTGGAAGATACCTTAGCTAAGTCAAAAACAAGAACTACTCATATTGAAGCCTTGCAGAAGATATTAGATCGCATGGAGCAATTTCAACTCAGGCTTAATCCAAAGAAATGTGCCTTTGGAGTCCAATCAGGGAAGTTACTAGGGTTTATTGTATCAGCAAAAGGAATTGAGGTGGACCCTAACAAAGTTAAAGCTATACTAGAAATGTCACCTCCACACAATATTAGTCAAATGAGGACAATAGAAGGTAGACTTCAGTCAATTAGGATATTTATGTCACAACTTGCAGACAAAGTACAACCTTTTATTAAACTACTACATAAGGGTGTTCCCTTCAAATGTGATGAACATTGTGAAAACAAATTCAAAGAATTAAAGGATTACTTGGCTACTCCTCCCATTCTCATGGCTCCCATTCATGGAAAGCCATTACTCCTATATATCTTAGCTATGGCTACATCGCTAGGAGTATTGCTGGCTCAAGAAGATGTAACTAAAAAGGAAAGAGCAATTTAATATATCAGTAGGACACTAGTGTCTTATGAAATCAATTATAGTATAATTGAAAAATATTGCTTAGCAGTGGTCTTTGCATCACAAAAATTAAGACATTATATGTTTTCACATACATTCAAACTTATTACAAAGATAGATCCTCTTAAATACCTCTTAAGCAAGACAACATTAATAGGAAGGCTAGCAAAACAGGTCCTGATTTTAAGAGAATTTGATGTTGAATATGTGGATAGAAGGGCTATTAAAGGAAAAGTCCTCGTAGATCAATTAGTTGATTCATCCTTGCAAGATGATGCACCTTTGATAATTGAATTTCATAATGAAACTATTATGCATTTAACTGAACATCCGTGGAAGATGTACTTTGACATTTCTTTCACACAACAAGGCTCTGGAGTAGGATTTCTATTCATCACTCCTCAAGGCTACAAGATACCCAAAGCATACAAATTGATGTTTCCATGCACAAATAACATTTTTGAATATGAAGCATTAGTGAATGGTCTTAAATTGGATATGGAATGGAAGATTATAGAGTTACATGTGTATGGTGACTCTCAGCTTATTATTAATCAAGTAAATGAAGACTATGAGACTATAGATGAGAAGTTGATGCCTTATAAACAAATGGTTGAAGACTTGAAAAAGTACTTGGTCTTCGTCACATTCCAGCAAATACCAAGGATAGAAAATAAAGCTGCAGATGCTATGGCTACATTGGCATCCATGTTACAACTAGAAGAACATCAATTACACTATGACTTCTTGGTGGAAGAATTATCCTATCCAACTTTTGATACCCCTAAGTACCAAGTAATTTTTTCTTTAAACACCCAACACCCATCCCGGTATGCCAAACTCATTACCTATCTTACTGACCACACTTTACCCAATGGCCTATCAAGGAATGGAAAATGAGCCTTAATTAGGACATCATCGTGTTATTTCCTCATTACTAATAACTTATATAGATGAGGTCTCGATGGTACACTTCTTAGGTGTTTAGAACAAGAAGAATTAGATCATGCATTAAAAGAGGTCCACAAAGGTGTATGTGGATCACACTCAAATGGCTTTTTGTTAGCTACAAAACTACTAAGAGTTGGCTATTACTGGCCCACGATGGAAAAAGATGTTCTATTTTCAAAAACATGTCACAAATGCCAAACACATGGAAATCTCATTTGTGCTCCTGCTAGATAACTCATACCATTTATAGCATATTGGCCATTTCAACAATGGGCCTTTGATTTGGTTGGACAAATTTATCCTAATTATTCAAGTGGAACAAATACATCATTATGGCCACTGAGTATTTCACTAAGTGGGTTGAAGCCATGCCACTGATCAAATCCACTGGCAAACAGGTGACTATGTTTATCTTGAACTACATTATTTGTAGGTGTGAGATATCCTCTTCTATTTTAACAAACAATGGGGGTCAATTTAAAAACCAAGACATCAAAGACCTTTGCACACAGTTTCACATTACTCAACATTGTTCTTCAATCTATTATCCTCAAGGTAATGGATAGGCTAAGGCATCTAACAAGAACATTCTTAAAATCTTACTCAGAACTGTGAGTAAGTCTAGTAGAGACTGGAATTTGTAACTAAATCTAGCACTTTGGGCCTATAGAACAAGTATCGTGACACCAACTGGAGCCATGCCATTTTCTCTAGTCTATGGCACAAAAGCAGTACTGCCTATTGAGGTAGAAATTCCATCTTTGCGGGTATCTCTCCAAGGTCTTGTTACTGATGAACAATAGCGTATTGATAGGGTGAATGCACTAGAATTACTAGATGAGCCCAGACAACAAGCGTTTGATCATCTGAAAGTGTACCAAAAAAACATGTCAAAAGGGTACAATGAAAAGGTAAAACCACAACATTTTCAAGTGGGGGATCTCGTTCTAAAATATAATTCTAAGAACCAGCCAAACAAAGAACAAAAAGGAAAGTTTGAACCCAACTGGCTGGGGCCTTATGTCATTACTCCAAATTTTGGGACCGGAGCATATCAGTTAGCTACACTTGAGGGAGATGCTCTTCCTGATCCGATTAATAGTCTACATTTGAAGTGGTTCTACACTTGATATATGGGTAGTAGGTCTCGTGCAGTGAAATTTTTTAGAAAATACCAAAAAAATTAGAAAATTGATCTTGAAGAAATCCAAAAATAGTGGAAAAAGTCCAGAAAAAGGGTATCCTTGGTGAAAACCTAGAAAGAAAGTGCCTTGATACTAAAAAAAAAGAAAAAAAGAAAAAAGAACAAAAAAATTGGAAATGAGAAAAGTGCCTTGGAGTAAACCTAGCAAACAGGCTTCTTGGTAGAAAAACTAAAAAATCTTTGTCGAGTGTTGAAAACCTAGCAAACAGGTGTCACTCAAACTCTATGCTCTATCTATCAATGCATTGATGATACTAATCCTTCATGATCACACTTGTGCTATTGGTTGACTATGATTCCTTACAACTGTCCTATTCTTGCCTGGGATTGGTCTGCATTTGCGTCTTAGGAATAGTCATTCTACATTGGGGGCATCTTTGCTAGCATGTTCAATTTGCGTCTGCTAGTTTGTCCTAGGTTCCTTCCTAGGATGGGTTGTCTCTCAAAACAATATTTCTCAATACTTGCATCACAAATGTCACTATCACAAACAAAGATGTTTCTTCAACACCACCTACCTGTAACAAACATCATACTAGTGTTTCTCAACACTTTAAACACAGTTTAAAAGATCTAGTGTTTCTCAACACTTTAAACATACTTTAAAAGATCTAGTGTTTCTCAACACTTTAAACATACTTTAAAAGATCTAGTGTTTCTCAACACTTTACTCAAACACTTTAAATGTCCTAGTGTTTCTCAACACTTTAAATAAAAAATGTACTAGTGTTTCTCAACACTTTAATTTACTAGTCTTCCTAAACACTACATTGGATTGCAATTGCTAACAAAGATAATCTGATATACCCAGACATGAAAAACCATATTGCTTAATTCCAATTCTGATTGATGAATCTCTATTGCGCTTGCAAAATGAATACACAATATTTCTCAATACTACTTAAACACATAGCCTGATCTTGGTTTGATTATGATTATTTTATGTTCCCATGATGTTTGACACTAGGGGCATCTAAGTGGTTATAAATTTTCTTTGATTGATTATCAATTGGTGATTGTTATGTCTTCCAAGTTACTCCATGACGTCTATTCAAAGACAAAGAGTCACAAGGACAAGGGGCATAATGTTTTCTTGATTTTTTTTGTATGGTGATTGTTTCAATGATCTTATAAATTTCACCTAACTTGGATGTTTATGGTAAGGGATGCCAACATGAGTGGATAGCCGCATATATCTCGATCCTCATTATGTGTAAACTACGGTGAGGTTGAAACAATTTCCTTGTCTATTTTCTAAATCAGTTTCTCACTAAGGTGTACGCTACATTATGTACCCAAGGATATGAATTTTCAAGGTCATTACGGGTCACATATCTTACATTAAACTTGAATAGAACCTAATTCTTAATAGTAAAAGGAGATAACTCACTTATCATCTTGGATTTTATGCCTTGATACTTAAGTTTATTTCTGACATTGCATCCAATACACATAGTATTCATAATTTCATGATACCAGTGGGTATTAGTGACAGTTGTACTATCAGGTGACGTCCATTACAAAAATGCCCAATAATGATAAAAATGGTATAATA
Source organism: Thuja plicata (assembly GCA_018584345.1). Classification (NCBI taxonomy): domain Eukaryota; kingdom Viridiplantae; phylum Streptophyta; class Pinopsida; order Cupressales; family Cupressaceae; genus Thuja; species Thuja plicata. The sequence goes on along the minus strand of MU227615.1, from coordinate 527,446 downwards.
TATACAAATAAGTGACTTTCCTAAAGAGTCTACATGTATAACCATTTAGAGATTGCATGATTCATTTTTGAAAGAAAAGCATAAGGACTTGAGCTTAAAATGATTTCCTGATTTAGCCAAAATACAAGTTAATTACATAATCTATATTACTGATATCAATGTCGTTGCATATCCATGACATACATTCTGCATTCATAAATGAGAAAGAGAAAATACAAAAATAAAGCGTTCAAGCATTACATTTATTTCTACATCCTAAGTGCATCCATACATTTATTTGCATAAAGAAAATCTCAAAAACATACATTTGCATATTCATCTAGCATCATTTGAAACACATTTATATATCAGTAATAAATCAAAGAGCATAAATGATGTCATCATATTAATCTAATCTAAAATCACCAAGATACCAAGAACATAATAACATGTGCATCAATCTAAACATCTATCAAAACAAGAGAACCCATTAACATATCAAGATTAGGAACAAATATCTTAGATATATAAAAAATGTAACAGATCAAACTTGTGGAACTGTCTACAGAAGAGTATCAGAATATCAGTGTGAATCAGATATACATGTATAAAAATATACAGTACAATGAATTAGCTTAGAAGGATCAAGATATACAATATGTCTCAAACTATATCAGAGTACAAAGTCAAGTCTGACTACCACCCTTTCCCTAATCTGGAGGAGGAGGAGGAGGTGGTATAAAAGGAGCTAGTGGAGGCATCACCCCTTAGACTGTTGTCTAATACATGAATAGGAAGGAGCTCTCTGTCCCTCTAGAACTATTACATGATATAATCTAAAATAATATGAAGCTCGCTGACCCTGATGTGTTGCTATCAAAGCCTAGGTATCTCGCTCTGCTATGAGCATATCACCTTGCCGATCCCTCTCTACTCTTAGGCGCTCAAGCTGTGTATCTCTATCTACTAGTAAAGCCTCCAATGTAGTGATCCTCTCTTTGAGATACTCATGCTCACACTCACATTGTGACAATGCATCACCATCTCTCCCAGAGCCTCTGCTTGTATCCTTTCTCGTAGGCCTATCCTATTGTCTATCCTACTTTCTATCTGGCTATTGCTGCTTCTGTCTCTGCTTTTCTCTAGTTAGTAGTGGACCTAGATCTTTCTGATCAATTGGGAACAAAATTGAACGCATAGATGATGTTTTACACAACACAGTAAATATTTTATGACAATAACCAAAAATGCAGAATTGCTCCATATGTTCTAAAAATGATTCGCAGTATTTACGCAATCAGTTTTTTGAGTTCTATATCATCAAATTGCACATTATTAATCAAAATCTTGGTCCGACATCATTTTATCAGACTCAAAACTCACATTTCAAATGTGATTAACTTGGTAAAATTGTGTTTTCTCTTAACACACCTTCATTTCTCCATTTCTTCTAGTTGATTCTTTCTCGATTCAATCGATCAATTCAAGTGATATATCATTCTACAGAGGGATTTTATTCTTTTACCTTCAATTTTGTTCCTAAGGGGGCATGATCACACTTAAATAATTCAAATTCTTGCTTAAAAAGCATTAAAATGACTTTGTCATAGAAAACTAAGGGCATGACAGTTTCCCTTGACTAAGTCAGGACTATTGGATGGAAGGCTTTGGTTCTCACAAGCTGGATATCTTATGTCTACATTTTCTTAGATTCTTATTAAGCTCCTGGCAGCTTTATACTGACCTTTGTTTGATCAAGTTCAGAGTGACTATTATCAATTCTCATATGAAAACCAAGTTCAAATTTGGTATTTTTAAGATCTTTGTTTATTGACCTTTGTTCGATCAAGTTCAAAGTCAATTCTACCAGTCTTAGTTCAATCAAGTGCGAGACTAATCTCATTAGATATTTCGTTCAACCAAGTGTGAAATTATCAAACTTTCTGAAGTTAACATCAAAAATTTCTTTGAATCAATGCACTAATCACACATAAATTCAAAGAGGGGAAAATTTAACCACCCTAATTTGGTCTATGTTGACCATAGACCCTATTTTCCCTAAGTTTGATCATACCCCTAATTATGTCAAGCCAATTCTTCAATTTATTGGCATAATTCATTTAAATCAAATTTAATCTCCTAAGTGATTTAATCACTAAATTACATTAATTTCCTTAGCCAATTAAATCAAATCAAATCAATTAAATAAAAAACATGGAAAAATTAATTAATAAAAAGGAATTAAATAAATCCTAGTTACAACTCCATTTGCAAAAGGGAAAGTCAATTCCCTAGCCAATGAGAGTTAAATCACTTGGATCACCTCACATGGATCACCAAAGATTCAATCTCCACCTCTCTTCCACTTTCAATCCTAACCTCTCATTCACCAAATTCTTCTATAAATGGAATGAATTTAAGCTCAATGGGCCCCTACTTCTTGATTGTTGAAAGCAAACTTATGCTGCTCTTATTTTCATAGATCTTAATGCATTTTAGCTCTCATTTTCTTAGCATTGTTATAATCTTTCATTTGGAGCTTTAAAATGAACATTTATTGAGCATTTAGATTCAATTCATTCAAATATTCCATTCTAAGCTTGTATATGTCACTGATTATGCATAATATGAGGGCAATTATAGCATATTTCACACTCTTCTTAGATAGGAAGCAATAGGTCAATTTTAGTGATTGATATACTTTCTAACTCTTAATTTCCATGTTATTTCACTAATATAATGACTTATTGAAGTGTTGTGTTACAGAAAAAAGGTACACAAAATGACAAACAATTAGTAGTCTATTATGATTTTTTAAATGAAGCATTAGGCCTATGCTCTCAACTTTTCAAGTGATCAAAATTCCAAACATGCTAAACCTGACAATAGAAAGAAAGGTTAAGAAATGAACAAACACTAAAATTGAAGCCTTCATATTTTTGGACAAAAAGCATTAGGTATATGCTCTTCACTTGTCAAGTGAATAAAAAATGCAAATGTGCTGTAGTCCCTTTAGATTAAAAGGTTTGGAATTGAACCATGTTAATTTTGTTTGTGAGATGAAAACAATAGGGATATGCTCTTACCCTTCTTATGGTAATCAAACTCCTATACTTGTTTCTCATTTTTCATGAACATGCTAGAACTTTAGTGGGCATAACTCCCAAGATTTTCTTTATTAAAGCTAGTGAGAGGGATCACCCAAAGTGGGAACAAGGTAAAGCCAATCTATTCCACCCAGTATAGATAAATACCTCACTTAAGTTGAGAAACTTAGAGGAAAAAAATATCAAATGCCTAGACTCATAGGGCTATAGGACTCAATTGCGCTTGTACGACTATGTGTTCCTTGTATGATTCATTTGATATTATTGTTTGGAACCTGAACTAAACACCTGTTTAATCTAGAAATCCTACCTTTTAAAACCTTGTTGAACCAAACTAACCATAGGTCGATTGATCAAAGTGTTTTCTTGTGGAGACCTTGTCAAAAATATTCGAGAATATACATTTTTATGTTTATATTTATTAGAGGTTAGAAAACAAGTGTACTTCTGGTTTCTATGTTTGATGATACACAATCTTGAAGAAAAAAAAACATCCATTTAAAATATCCAAAGTTCATAAACATCATCATTCTTTTCAAAAGGATACTTCTTCAACAAAGATTCACAATTCCTTTTCAAATCGGTTTGGACAAGATCCCATTATATCAAATTGTCTTTACAAGAAGATGAAACTTTGCATAGGGAAGAGACCACACCTCCTCAATTACCTAGACAAGAACATAAAGATAATCATACCATGAATGAGAATAAATGGTCTAGATACCCTAATCATGATAACAATGAAGAGGAGAATCTTATTGCGACAGTCGAAAAGAAAATTTAATCTTTGAAATAAAAAATCCAAGACCAAAAGGAAGAAAAGGATACACCATACAAAGAATACTCATTAATACAAATTTTTCCTTTTCTCTTTAATCATGATCTAAACATGTCCCACTTTTCTTAAAATAAAGTGGCATCTAAGCACTAAAATCCCATATTTTATCAAGAACAACTTCATGATTATCCTATCTTTGATCAAGAGAATAAAGAGGAAGTTATATCTGATTCCATTGAGAGTCTTGTCTATCAATCTTACGAAAACAACAAATCAAAGTATCATGATCTTGAATCCAACATCTATTTCTCAAGCACAAGTGAATTTAAATGTCCATTGGATAGAGAATTTACTTATTTGGGACAATCTTATGAATCAACTTTGGAAGAAATCCTTGAAAAAAATCTCATCACATTGCCTCAAGTCACTTCATGTGGATTTGTATTTTTGAGCAACTATTGTACATATCATAGACATAATGAACATGAAACTTCAGATTGTATGGAGTTGAAGCATAAAATCGAAGATCTCATTGATGGTGACATAATTGAAGTACAAAATCCTAATGAGTCATCTAATAAAGAACAAGATACTACTCTCAAGAAATATCTAAACCATGAACCTATGTATAGTAATGGTCCTCATGCAGTCTCTAGTTCTTCCACCATTCCTCCATCCCCTAAAGAAACAAAACTAGTCAAAATATCCCCATCATGCAATGAGCATAATGATGTTACTTTCCACGTTGACTATGTATACCCTAAAGGGCTGGCTCTAAAAGAAATCCAAGCTAATTTACATCTTGCTTCAAGTTTCTTCCATGCTTCAAAGATCTTAGAACCCAAGCATTCATGTGCTCCAATGCATATTATTCCTATTCAAAATTATCCTCTATTATCCCTTCAAGAATTCCACATAGATATCCAAACTCCTACCTTTTTCTTAGAAGTGGCTCCATGTCAAGAGAGTAATCCAAAGTGTGAAGAAACAAGTATCATTAAAGATAAAGATCAATATGCTATTCATTCCTATCCAATATTTGACAAAGGTCCCATATCCATAGAGTCTCACAATGATTCCCTCATACTCTTACACTTATTCCAAGATGATACCCATCAATGTCAAGAACAAAGTATCCATTCAAACCTCACATCTTATCCACCTCCTAAGAAAGATCAGGATATCCCTTCCACCATTTACAATGATCCTATTGAAAATCAAGAGCAAAGAACCCTTCTAAACCATCCAATGATACCTTCCCATATCAAGATCAAAGTATCCTTCCAAGTACTATATCTTATCCACCTCCTAAGAAAGATTAGGACATCCCTTCCACCATTTCCAATGAGCCTATTGAAAATCAAGAGAAAAGATCCCATTCTACCTCATCCAATGATCCTCTTCCATGTCAAGATCAAAATATCCCATCATCTCCTTATCATGATCCCCCATGTATACCTCAAAAATCCCTCACTCTTCCAAGTTCCTTTCATGGTATTAAATCCCCTCAAGCTTCAGTTTCTCCTATGAAAGTTGATCCTATCAAAGCTATTCATAGGCCTATTGGTATAAAGATAAAATTTAAAGATGAGAGTCTTCTAAATATATCTCACTCTAAATATGTTGATTTTCCTTTCCCCCTTATCTCCCTCCATTAAAATATAACCAAACACCTTCCCTATCCTCCAAATCCATTTTGGGTCACTATATCCCAAAGCTAAAGTCTCCATCCTCCGAATCCATTTTGGGTTCCTATATCCAAAAGCTAAAGTCTTCATCCCTTCCATACATATTGGGTCCTTATATTTCTCCACTCACCATGCCTACAATTCCTAGCTTGTCATCCACTTACCCTATTGGGTATCAAGATCAATGAAGGCACACATACTTGAGAAAATTCCAATCACCTATGCATACAAACCCTCCATATCATTCCTATCCATCCATGAACCCCAATATTTTGAAGCAACTTGGATGTCAAATTTGAAAATCATAAATCCAAGAATCCACATAGGTACACAGATCAACGTGTCTAATCTAATTGACATGTGAATGAAAAGAAAAAATTAATATCCAAAATGACACAACGGTCCACCAAGTAAAAATAAGAATCAAAGAAAACGTGGGTTCCTAAATCCCTCATTGAAGAAATTCATTCTAAAGCATAAAAAAGGAAAGAAAAATAAAAGACTATGTGGATTCCAAAGTCGCTTTTGCAAGACTTGCACACAAAAGAAAAATAAAAGTTGACATTCAAGCTTCCAAAGGCTTCCAATTTACCTCCTTTCAAATATTTTCCATCTTTGAAATATATTTTGGGTCCTCATGTCCCAAAGTCCATTACCTCATATACTTCATCACTTTTTTCATCCATTTTAGGTCCTTGTGTTCCAAAATACACAATCTTTCCTCCATCACAATTTCAAGCTTCCCAATCCATTTTTCCTTTATCATTCCACCACCCTTCAAAGTGTGTACCAAAGTTGATCTTGCCAACATTTCAATCTACAATATACATGCTTCTTATCCTCCTAACCATTATCCAACACCTACTTTCCATCCTTCCATCCCTCTTATCCAATCTATGGCATAAAACCTTAACCATCGTCTACCTTTATCCTCCATATTTATTCTTTATCTTCACCTTATCAATATCTTTGAGCATCATTTCTGTATCCATGGTTCATTATAGTGTACCTATCAAAGAGGTATTATATAGAGAGAAAGAGGTATAAATTCCTCCATTTCCTATCACACATTCACTATATTCCAAAAAGTAAAAGAAAAGAATAAAAGAAAAAAGAAAAGTAAAGATAAATCATTCTTCCTATGGTTAAAAACACTTCTTGTGGCACCTTGGGCACATACCATGATGAAATCCTGAAAAACATGCATCATGCATATTCCACTTTCTTGTACTCTACACTTGGGGGAAAGTTCCATCCATGATATATCAGCCATGTTATCCATCATATCCTTCATCATCTATTCTCGGTCATTTATCCTACCTATATACATATCCCCTTTTCCACCATTAATCTTGAAAAGGTTGAACATATCCATGAGCATTAGTTATCTTGATATCCATTATCCTTTCCATTAGCCTATTCACTTGTTGCATCCATGCTACCCTATCATGATCTTTCTTATCCCAAATCAACACTTATCATCCCTAAGCATCCTGCCAATAATTCCAAACCATCCACTCATGGCTTCCATCGAACCTTATCCTGATCATTCTATCTTATCCACATGCTATTCAAAATGACCCTTTGGTCTTGATAAAAAATGAAGGATGTAAAATATAAAAAACATGTTCTCAAAATCCTCTTGACATATCCACTCCTTTGGACAAACTCATGCTTTTTATTGCATCATGTTATTACCCTATATGATATCTGAAAGCACCTCATTAGCCTACATTGTCATATCCATTTTCTCTTAGCTTGGGTAATTTTAAACAAGATCATCCTTAAGGGTCACACTACAAATGCTTAATCCATCATTGCCTATCCATTTCTGATCCATCAATTTTCTCATCTATCCGTCATACCCCACACCTTGCTAGACACTAGGGGCAAACAAATGTGATCTTTCTTGAAAACTAGTCATCGAAAAAAATCCAAATCATAAATATAAAATCTACCAAATCTAAATCATAAATCAAAAGTTGACAAATCCGCACAAGGGGCATCATTATATAAAAAAATTCATCAAATCATGTTGAAAATCAAAAAATCATGTCAAAAAATAAAATAAAATCGTGAAAAATAAACATCATGTCAAAAAAAAAATGACAACATCACATCATTATCGCGAAAAATCAAACATCCTGTCAAAAAATTGAAAAAATCAACAAAACAACATAATCACATCAAACATTTCCAAAATTGACAAATCAAGTCACAAAAATTCAAAAATAGAATAATCACATCGAAAAGATAATTCAAAATTAAAAAAATAAAAAAAATAGAAAAAAATTACAAAAATAAAAAAAAAAAAAATCTAAAAAATGCAAAATAAAAAAAAATAATAAAAAAATTCATTCAAAAAATCCCACCGCACCCCTACCCTCTCGAGATCCCAACTCAGTGCGACCTCTGCTCGCCTCGGTGCGAGCGAGCTCACCCTGGTGCGAGCTTAGCTCGCTCGAGTGCGAGCTCTTCTCGTCCCGGTGCGAGTGAGCTCGCCTTGACACGAGCTCACTCGCACCCGAGCTCTGAGCTCACCTGGGGCAACTCACTCATTTAATTTTTTAATTTAATTTTTTCAAATATTATATATATATATATATTATTAAAAAAACAAAATAAAAATAAAAAATCTACAAAATTTTTTCAAACCTCTTTTTTTTTTTCAAAAACTCAAAAAATAATTTCAATTTTTTTAAATAAAACCCTAGCTAATTCCATAATGTTTTAACACAAAACCACCCCAAATGCACCATTTTTTCATCCAACATCAATTTTTAATGAATTTTTCATGCAAACCAAGGGCACCCATCTAATCATTGGGGAATCATCATTGAAACAACCACAAACAGAAGACAAACATTCTTCACTAAGATCAAGAAACAAAATTGTTGCTTTTATCAATCACATCCAAATCTCAAATATCCAAACTTCCAACCAATATCAAACATCAACACATCAAACATCAATACATCAAACATAAAATCTAAAACAACTGATTGATCAACCAATCTCAAACTCAAACATCCAAATAAGACCCAAACATCAAATTGAACAACGTGAACAAAATCAAAATGGAAGCAGATGGATTGCAATCTTTTTAAACTTGTGAATCAAACTAACAATGACAATGAGATTCATATAAGTATTTCTTGATTTTTTGCATCCTATCTTTTTAGCAACTCAATGATGTCCAGGACTAGAGGAGCAATGATAAAGTAGGGTATTTTTCATGATTTTATGCTTGTAGGATTGATTCAAAGACGTATGTAAATTCATCTTATGACATAATCATCAATTAATCATCGAGGACATTGGTATATGGAAGGGATTAATTCTTTTCCTGTTTATGCAAAAGGATAGTTAGGCCATTTAGTTAATTCATACCTTGATGCCAAAATCCACTTGCAAGATTGAATCCAATGAAAATGGTACTCGTACCCCCATGGTTTGGAAATTTTACCAATGAGGGTTGTATCGATTTCACTGATTCACAAAACCTCAATGATGATAGTGGTCACATTGAATTCGATGAAATAGGTATTCATACCATCATGGTTTAGAAATTTCACCAGTGAGGGTTGTACCGGTTTCAAAATGATCTACCAAAAAGCTCAATGATGATAATTGCAAAAATAGAGATACGTTACAAAGTGACAACATTTTAGTTGCATTCACATATTACATTCATGTTACATTAAATCTTGCATTAATAATTTTTATTGGATTTCTCAAGGAAAGTCGCGATCAATCATCCAGGTCAAATCATCAATATCAAAAGAAAGAGGTAAGGTCTATAAAATATCCACAACCATAATGTCTATCAAATGTTCACATCAAAATACATCAAGAGTCCTTTTATAACATCATCAAAGGGGATACATATGTCTGTAACCACTTGAATTTGGTCTGTCGCAACTATAGACCCTATTTGCCCTAAGTGTGATCATACCCTTGATTTATGTCCAAATGACCCTGTTACTGCTTGGCATAATTATTTTAATCAATTTAATATCCTAGGTGATTTTTATTAACTATTATAGCCATACAATTCAAATCAATTTTGACCAATCAAATCAAATCAAAATCAAACATGGCTATAGTATTTAATTATAAAGGAATTAAATAAATCCCTAAATCAAATACCCACTTGCAATTAACCCTTTCCCCTAGCCTATTTAATTTAATTAAATTGGCTATAGTTCTCTAATTATTAAAAAGCAATTTCATTGTTTAAATAATTAATTCCTATGTTTTCAAATGAATTAAATAAGTTTATTTCATTTATTAATATTTCCCTAAACCCCTGATGACATCATCATTTATTAATTAATTAATTTATTTTTATGTCATTAAATCCCTTTATCTTAATTAAAAAAATTTAATTAAGAAATCGCTCCCAAAAATGTTTAAATCTTATTTAAACATTATTCCCCTATTTATTAATTATTTAATTAATAAATTGACCAAAAATCCCAAAATAAATAATTAATTTATTTTTTGCCCAAAACTTGGCCAATTTC
>MU227615.1:466507-503717 GCA_018584345.1 Thuja plicata | reverse complement strand
TCATTTCATGTTTTAAAGCTAGATTGTATGCTTTTTCTCATTTTTAGCTTAAATTTAGATCAAATCCTTCATACTAGGACAATATTGGTCACTAATTTGGAGCATATTCTGAGGGCTAGATATGCAACTGATTACACTCTTTCTAGTTAGAAGGCAATAGGCCGATATTAGTGGTTTTACATGTTTTGACAAACCTTTCAAGCTAATGCAATGACCTATTGAGTGTTTGTGTCATTTTCAACAGGTACCCATTTACACACACACAATTTCCATCATCAAAATTCTGATATCATCAAAAATATCTAAGCACGACTGCCTCCTGTCTCTGTAGGATGACCCATTAACATACCATCACTTGTACCAGTACCTGCACCCATAGATGGCTCTGTGCCAATCCCCATAATCTATTATTTTATCATCTATCAGGTTCTCTAATCGATCAATCAACCATATACCTTCTTTTTCAAACAAGTGAACCCTTCATCTTTATTCCATTCAAATCACACCATTTGCAAGTATTGTGAAAATAACATTGATCTTCAATTTTGGAAAGTTCACTATCAAGGATTATAGGTCCTTCACCCATAACCCAAGGAATCAATGTCAATTTTGAGTCTATATTATAGAAATATATCTTTTTCTATTAAGACTCCATCATCTTTGACAAACTTCATTTGATCATATCCCAATAGGAACCTTTGCCTATCACTTGTTTTCAAAACCTTCACCAAGATTCTAGATCAATCAACTCATCATCCTATCTATCCAACAATCTATCAATCATCATCAGTCAATCCAGTATCAATCATAAAAAATCATACCATCTAGCACAATATCAATCATCAAATATTTCCTTTCTAATCTATTGAGAGATCTGTCTCATCACACTTTATCCGATCAATCTCTCGAGGTGGCATATCATAACCACCATCATCTTGACCATATTATCTATGGGGCATCCAAATGGTATCAAAAGAAGATCAAGGTCTGGGTTATTTTCTCATCTTCAAAGTTCATCTTTTGTCGGGATAAGGCTGACATTAATAAAATTTTTGCGATAAAAATAAATCATTTTTCTTAGCTCTAATACTTGCAAAATCATCTCAATTTTAATCCCGAGGGGGCATATTGGCACCAGGGTGCATAGTTTTTCCAATCGGGGACATCAAACATCATTTTTTTAACATCAGGACATCAAAATGGATCAATTTTTATAACAGAGGTATCACACTATCAGGAAAATGACATCAACATCATATCAAGCATCACATCAACATCACATCATCATCATATCAGGGAATCACATCAAAACATCATCATCAGTATCACATCAGATTGAACATCAAATCTTTGAACCAGTGTACTTTACACATTGATTCAAAGAGGGGCATTTGTATACACCTAAAAGTGGTCAACGCAAGTCAATTCAAGGCAAAGAAAAAATCAATCAAATCAAAGCTATTATGAATTAATTGCAATCAATAAATCAAATCACTAGTTAATTGAATTAATCAATTAATTTCTTAGTGCATCTATTGATTAGATTCAATTCATTAAATCAAACATGGCCAAAGTAATTAATTCTTTTAAATTAATTAAATCCTAATTTCTCTCACCCACCACCATATGCTGAAAAATCACTCAACCAAAGGGGAATGAGAAAAGAGAGCACATGGATCACCAAAAAACATTGCTATCTTGACCACTGAATCCTATAAAACAATCTTGTCCACACAAAGGGGTCACATCAGACAACCTTAACCTCAACCATATTTTGACCATGATTAATCAAACTCACCCCCCTACTCTTGGGAATTCCTATAAATAGAAGGAATTTCTTAGTGTAAATCACTAATTTACTTACCAATTCACATTTAGAGGACCAATTCACTATCAATTCACATCTACTTACTTACACTTTGCATCCAATGATATTTAGTTATGAGCATTATTAATTAGGATCATAATGGCAATTTTCATTTATCATAGTTCTTCATCAAGATCATTTTTCATTTTCTAGGTTGTCACTAGGATCTCTAATGTAGCTGAGAGAAATGGTCCTTAGAAATAGAGAGCAATGAGACGCTCAATAATTTTATCATTTCAATTGGTCTAATCATAGTTTATATTTTAGTTCGATTTGACTAACCTGTTAGTAATGTTTCTTTGAGTTTGTGCGCAAATCATACATATGAACTACAATAGTCACTTTCTTGTGAGATCTACACAATGTACCATGTTAGAATAACTGAGAGGGGGGGGGGGTGAATCAGTTAGAATCAGTTTCCTCATAGATTATCCTACAGTCCCAAATTCCTCTAGTTGTATAACAAAACAAATTCAAACATATAATTCAACTCGGTGAAAATGTATTATGTAATCTCAAACTTTCATCAATTGTGTTTACAGAGTATTAGTAAACTAATAATGTGATTACCAATCTAGGTCAATACAGTAAATTCTAAAGTAAAATAACAATCCACAACATTCATGCACATTGACACATATTTTTAATGTGGAAACCCTGCTAAGGGAAAAACCACCTAGGACCAGTAACCCAAAAATATTTTCACTCTTCTGAAGTGAGCTCGGTGAAGAGCCAACCCTATTAAAGGTTACAATGCACACTGTTAAATGTGACCTTGTTAGAGGATTTAAAACTAACAATTCTCTCTTGACCATGCATTCACTATGGGGTCAATAAGAAAACACTCAACATTCATTAGAATGTCATAATAAGGACTTTCACTGTCCTAATCGGTTTAGATATATCTGTAACAATGGTTAAACTGATACAATAATGATTTGATTCAAATACAACTCTATTTTGTAAATATTCAGATCTATGCTAAGTACATATTACCTCTGATCAAATTTTTCACTTCATTTCATCTCATACTTCATACCTTTTCTGCTCGGTAATACTCTTTCCTCTGTTTGCTCGGTGATGTCTACAAAAAATTATCGGTTCTATCTTTAACCAATTTGATCTGTCATGCATAAAAGTTTCATTTGCACATCAGGTGTGATGTGTGATTCATAATTAATCTCTTGTCTCTTATATATACATCATGTCTCATTTAATTTCCATCTTTCAAATTTTGCCGCTTAATCTCTATCGTTGATTTTCCCACTTGATCCATCCTCGACAGTTGTGTTAAAAACATGTTTCAATCTTTGTCGTATGATCTTCATTGAATTTTCATAACCATTTGATCAAATAAAAAATTTATCTTTTACCTTGGAATCATCAATTGCCAGCTCATCATCTAAGTCGGCCTCAGTTTGATTAAATTTCTCTATCAATAGTTGTGTCGAAAATCCCTTGCTCGGTTATCACTATGCTCGGTGTACACTATGTTTTACTTAGTTATCAGTGTCTCTCAGTGTATACAAACTCTTCATTTTACGACCACATAAAGTTTGTTTGTTCCAGATCTTTAATACATAAAAAATGTTTTCCACCATAATAATACTCAAATAAGTTGACATCAATGACAATACATTAACTGATAATGTTTATCATCATATCTGCAACTCGGTTGAATATCAACAAATGACTTCAAACATACAATCAGTTGTAGTTCATCAATCTCTCCCTTTGGAATTTATAGAAACACAATATGAAATATGAAGTATAAAATGCCATAAAACAAATACCAAACTTATTTTCTACAATAAAAACAATTATGTAGCTCTCCCTAGCTTGAATATAAACAGTGTCAGTATAAACAAAAACTCACCATGCAAACTCTCCCTGCAGTTTTGACTTTTCAGCTCTTGAATCTCTCTGTAGATTAGATGTCTCTCCTTTTCTCTTTTCTCCCTTTAGTGGATAGATATTTCATTGAAATCTCTCTCCCTTTGACAACAATGCCAAAAATAAATATGCAGCTCTTTAGTAGCCAAATAAAATATCTTTGATTTTTGGTGCAATAAATACCTTTCAGTGTACTGATATCTTTGTGTTAGTCCAGTTTAGTCTTGCATCAACATGATTGATATTCTGATTCATGTAAGTTGATGTAACCTCCTACTCAGCTTAGTTACGAATAGATAAGGGAAAAACCCCTAGTCTACCTCTCAAGTACTCAAATGTATCCTTCAGTAAGGGTTTTGTGAATATGTCTGTAAGTTGTTCTTTTGATTGTACATATTATAGTATTACTTGTTTGTCTTGTACTTGTTCCCTCAAGTAGTGATATTTAATAGATATGTGCTTTGTCTTTGCATGCATCACATGATTCTTTGAAATATTTGTAGCACTTGTATTGTCACATTAAATCATTACTAGATCAGTGATCTCTTCATTCATTCCTTTCAACAGTTGTTTTATCCATGCTATGTTTGAACAATTTGCAACAACAATAACATAATCTACTTCTGCAGTTGACTAAGATATGCATCCTTGCTTCTTACTTATCCAAGTAACTAGTCTTTCTCCAATAAAGAAGGCTCCACAAGTAGTGCTCTTTCTATCATCTATTTTCCCAACCCAATCAACATCAGTATAAACTTTCAATTTGAACTTTCCTTCTCTTTTATACCAAAGTCCATAATCCTCACTATTCTTCAAATATCTAAAAATTATTTTTACAACAGTCATATGTGACTTTGGGATTAGAAAAAAATCTTGTAACTATTCTAATTGCATGTCCTCTGTCAGGTCTTGTGTGTAGAACATACATCAATTTACCAATCATAGATCTATACAAAGTTTGATTTACCTCTGGTGTCTTGTCTTCTTTTGTCAGTTTGCATCCTGTCACCATAGGTGTTCTGACTGGTTTTGATTCTTTGATTCTAAATGTCTTTAGTACTTCCTTGATGTATTTTGATTTAGTAATGTAGATACCTGTAGTCTGTTGTAAAATTTGCAATCTTAGGAAAAATTTGATCTCACCAAACATCGACATTTCAAATTCTTTCCTCATTTCATCAACAAATGAAGTGCATAAGTTATCATTACCTCCAAATATAATATCATCAGCAAATTTTCCAGCAATAACTGTCTTATCACCATTTCCTCCTTTTAAATACAAATTTTTGTTGTCACTTGTTCTAATAAATCCAATTCTTATAAGATAAGAATTCAATCTTTCACACCATGCTCTCGGTGCTTGTTTCAATCCATATAAATCTTTGTGTAACTTACATACCATGTTTATCTGATTAGGATCAATAAATCCTTTAGGTTGTTTAATGTATACTTCTTCTTTGAGTATTCCATTCAAAAATTCAGACTTCACATCCATCTGATATACCTTGAATCCTTTATATGTAGCATATGCAAGTTGTATTATTAATCCTTCAAGTTTAGCAATGGGTGCAAAAGTTTCTCCATAGTCAATTCCTTCTTGTTGTGCATACCCTGTGCAAACTAATCTTGCTTTATTTTTGGTTACATTCCCATCTTCATTAAGTTTGTTTTTGAAAATCCATTTGGTGCCAATGACATTTTTATCACTCGGTCTCGGTACTAATGTTCATGTATTATTTTTCTGTATCTTCTCAATTTCCTCATTCATAGAATTAATCCATAATTCATTTTCTAATGCATCTCTAATATTCTTAGCCTCAAATTCACAAATTAAAAAAGTATCATCTCTAAACTTACTTCTTGTCATCATTCCTGCTCTTTTATCTCCAATAATATGATTTTGTGGATGATGTCTTCTCACATATTTAGCAAGGACAGGTTCAACTCTCTGTTCTTCATTATCTTCTTCTGTAGGTTCATGGTCTTCTGGTTCATGATATTCAATTTCAACATTTTCCTAATTCTCGGTCTGTGCTACCTATTTCCTGGTGACATTAACCTGTTACTCGGTAACATTACCCTATTGCATGGTAACGTTAGGCATCTGCGTTGGTATAGTATCAGGTTCTTCCTAGTAAACAAATTTACTGTAATCTTTCGGTTCTTTCATGCTGTCCTCATCATTTTGCTCAACAAATTCATCAACTTTCACATTTTCACTCTTAATGATTTTTTTAGTTGTCTTGTTCAGAAATTTGTAAGCTTTACTCTTAGTAGAATATCCAATAAATATTCCTTCATTACTTCTTGAATCAAATTTTTCATTTCGATCATCTTTTGGAATATAAAAATGAGTACCAAATATTCTAAAATAGCTCACATTGGGTGTATAACCATACCATAGCTCACAAGGTGTTTTGTTTGAATCTTTCTTCAGTTGTACTCGGTTCAGTGTGTAAAAATTTGTGCTGACTGCTTCTCTCCATTATGTTTGTGTAATACTTTTTTCAATCATCCGTGTTTTGGCACAATCAACAATTGATCAGTTCCTTCTTTCAACAATTCTGTTCTGCTGTGGTGTCCTCGATGCAGAAACCTATATTTTGATTCCATACTCATTGCAAAAGTTAGTGAAATCACCAGAAATAAATTCACCTCCTCTATCAGATCTCAAACACTTTAGATCTCTACTAGTTTATTTTTAAACTTTAGCTTTGTACCACTTAAATATCTTAAATGCTTCAAATTTTTCTTTTAGGAACATGACAGTCATCATCCTAGAGTAGTCATCAACAAATAAAATAAAATATCTATCCCCATAATAGCTTTGTGTTCTCATTTTTCCACATAGGTCTGTATGAACTAACTCCAAAATATCATTAGATGAGAAATTCTTTCTCTTGAAACTAGATTTTGACATCTTTCCCATTTGACAATTTTTGCACATTACATGGTCTGGTTTAGATAAGCTTGGTAAGCCTCTAACTTTTCTTTTCTTACTAATCTTAACCATGCTTTCAAAATTTACATGACAAAGTCTTTTATTCCATAACCATATGTCTTCATTCTTTTCCAATAAGCAAGTAGTTTCAGCTGTGTCAAGAAAGAATAGGTTACCTTTAGGTTGTTCACCAGTGCTGATCAACTTTCCAATTCCATCATAGATTCTTGCTTTTCTATTCTCAAATGTGACTCAGTGACCTGTGTTATTCAACTATGAAACACTCAACAAATTTTAGTTAAGTCCTTTTACCCAATAAGAATTTTCACATTTGATTTGATTGTTCAACATAATAGTACCTTTTCCTTTTACTTGACATGGTGTATCATTTCCCATTCTTACAGATCCTCCATCATAATGTTCAAGAAATTCAAATTTTCCTTTATCAATAGTCATGTGATGTGTATAGCCACTATCAATAACCCAAATATTATGTTTATTAACTTTAGAGATAAGTGTTGTTTCTACATACCTTTCATCTTCATATGAATCACCTTTCAAAGCTACAAAAGCTATCTCAATATCTTCATCACTGTCAGAACTACTGTCATTATCTTTATCTTCAACAATGTAAGAAGCTTTCTTACCTTTATCTTTGTAATCTCAGTTATCTCTTCTATCATACTGTCAGTTGCTTTTGTAGTCTTATTCATCCTTTCTGTCATTAGATTTATCATTTCTATCATCATTTTTTTTGTTAGGGCATCTTGCAGAAAAATGGCCAATCTCTTTACAATTAAAACATATCAAAGGTAGTTTACCTTTATATCTTCCTTTACCTCTGTACAATCTTCTAACCATTAAATATTCAAGCTCATCAAGTTCCTTGTCATCACTATCACTGTCACTGTTATTTTTGCTTATGTGTTTGCTACTAGATTTACCAATTTTCAAAGTAGACATAAATGCAGATTCCATAGATGGTACAATACTGTTGTCAGAATTATTCAGCTCAAAAGAAATCAATCTTCAAACAAGACTATCAACAATAATGTTATTTCCAGGTGAGGCTCTCATTTCATGTATTGTAGAGACTCTTATAGAATAAATAGGCAATAGAGTTCTAATAATCTTACTCATAATTGTGTCTTCATCAATGGTTCCACCAGATCCTCGAAGAACATTCACAACTTCTTTAAGTCGGTTACTGTACTGTGTTATGTTCTCTCCTTCATTCACATGTCATCAAAATTTCCACAAAGATTTTCAGCTTTAGCTATTAATACATTAACATCTCCTCCATAGACTAATGTAAGCTGGTCCCACATCTGCTTGATAGTTGCACATGTCTTAATGTCCTCAAATTCTAAATTTATAAGTGAAGAAGCAATCTCCACCATAATAAGGTTATGTTCACATTTTTCTTTCATCTGAGTTCTAGTCAAAGGTCTTGTAGGTAAAATGAATTCATTATCCAAATAATATTCAATGTTGCTTCCAATCTCTGATAGGTATAATCTCATTTTTCTTTTCCTTGTCAGGAAGTTATCCCTATTCATCTTTGGTGCATCTCTCTTATACATCTTGTGATCTTTAGCTTAAGTCCTTCAAAACTTTCTTCTAAGTATTGTTAGCTCTGATACCAATTGTTAGAATAACTGAGAGGGGGGTGAATCAGTTAGAATTAGTTTCCTCACAAATTATCCTACAGTCCCAAATTCCTCCAGATGTATAAAAAAACAAATTCAAAAATATAATTCAACTCGGTGAAAATGTATTCTGTAATCTCAAACTTTCATCAATAGTGTTTACCGAGTATCAGTAAATTAATACTGTGATTACCAATCTAGGTCAATATAGAAAAGTGTAAAGTAAAATAACAATCCACAACATTCATGCACATTGACACATAGATTTTAACGTGGAAACCTTGCTAAGGGAAAAACCACCTGGGATCGGTAACCCAAAAATATTTTCACTCTTATGAAGTGAGCTCGGTGAAGAGCCAACCTCGTTAAAGGTTACAATGCACACTGTTAAATGTGGCCTGATTAGAGGATTTAAAACTAAAAATTCTCTCTTGACCATTCATTCCCTTTGGGGTTAACAAGAAAACACTCAACATTCATTAGAATTTCATAATAAGGACTTTCACTATCCTACCCGGTTAAGAGATTTATCTGTAACACTGGTTGAACTGATACAATAATGATCTGATTCAAATACAACTCTATTTTGTAGATATTTAGATCTTTGCTAAGTACATAATACCTCTGATCAATTTTTTCACTTCAGTTCATCTTATACTTCATACTTGTTCTGTTTAGTAATGCTCTTTCCTCTATTTTCTCGGTGATGTCTACAGAAAACACTCGATTATATCTTTAACCAGTTTGATCAGTCATGCATAAAATTTGCAAGTGCGCATTAGGTGTGATGTATGATTCATAATGAATCTCTTGTCTCTTGTCATTTAATTTCCATCCTTTAAATTTTTCCGCTTAATGTCCATCGTTGATTTTCCCGCTTGATCCATCCTCAACAATTGTGTTAAAAATATGTTTCAATCTTTGTCGTCCGTTCTTCATTGAATTTTCATCACCATTCGATCAAATAAAAAACTTTATCTTTTACCTCGAAATCATCAATTGCCAACTCAACATCTAAGTTGGCCTTGATTTGATTAAATTACTCTGTCAATAGTTGTGTCGGCAATCCCTTGCTCGGTTATCACTGTGCTTAGTGTACACTGTGTTTTACTTGGTTATCACTGTCTCTCGGTGTATATAAAACTCTTCATTTTCCGACCGCATAAACATTGTTTATTCCAGATCTTCAATACATAACAAATCTTTTCCACCATAATAATACTCAAATAAGTTGACATCAATGACAATACATTAACTGATAATGTTTATCATCATATATGCAACTTGGTTGAATATCAACAAATGAATTCAAACATACAATCAGTTGTAGTTCATCATACCTATCCCCATCATTGTTTGTTATGATTATATACATGTATGCACATGCTCGGATTTGTGATGCAGGTTTGCAGGTACTAGACATTGTCTCCCCAAAATTGGTAGGATTGAGCGTGCCCTTATAAACATCTCGACAGTTGAAGAGGGGAGGTAGCATTCAAGCCCAAACTTAAACATAACCTAAGCCATTTTCCTACCTAATGACAATTATCTCGTTATCCTACCCTATTGGATATGTCAAGGCGACATGTATCTAATCACCCTAGTTCGAGTATGTGATTTTGGCTTGATAGTTTTGTCAATTTTATCTTGCCTGGTGGACACACACACACACACACACACACACACCTTAGTACATATTAGTGCGTTAAGATATTAATATTAAATTATAACTTAAGTACTATTATGTGTATTAAAACTTTATGGTAGTAATAATTTAATATTATGGTAGTAAATATATATTATCATAATTATTATATGAAATAGTTAATATTAATATGGAGATTATTAATAATGATAATTATATCCTTATATGTAAATAATTATTTATAATATCAAAATAATATTAATAAATATTTATTCAATAATAGTTATAAGATATTTCAGATAATGATATTTTATATTTATTGATGTTTTAATCATCAAATATTAATGGTTACTATTAATTATAGATATTTTAATTATTAAATATTAATGAATTTAATACTATTATTTAAAGATATTTTTCATGAGAACACAAAAGATACTATTAAATACATGTTATTTAAATAATATTAAAGAGATTTATTATGTCTTGCTTTAATTTTATTATTAGAAGAAATTATTATGTTTCTAATTTAAATTAATCGATTTTAAATTATAGATTTTTGATTTATTTCTAAATCCATATTTTATTTATGAGAAAAATATTTATTATTGAAAACTAAATTTTTGCATGTGATATTTTATTTTTTATTTTTGAAGATTTTTCTTATTCAATTCAATTAATTTATTTTGATGGATTTTAATTTATAAATAGTTAATTATTTGTGAATCCACATTCTTAATTGTGAAGGAATGTAATTAGTTTTGAAGAAAAATGAATTGAGTTTTCTTTTAATATTTTCTTTTTTCTTTTTTTTTAAGGAGATTTTTGTGATTTTTTATGGGAAGCTTTGTTTTATTTTTATGCAAGTTTTAGGAATTTTCTTGAAAAACTTTCTGGATTTTTTTTAATAAAGAGAGGTTTTGGTTTTCATTTATGGGAGACTTTTTTGAGAAGAAGTTATGCAGATTTTATTTGAAGAATTCATATTTTTTTTAGGATTGAGAGGATTTTTGAATTTCTTGTTTTGAGAGTTCATAAGAATAAAAGTTTTGAAGATTTTCTTAGACGAATATGTGATTTTTTTTTTGTTTCACGAGAGATGAAGTTATTGCTATGGATTTGGACTTTCTTTCTTGGATATTTTTAAAAGTGGAGAAGGTTTTTAATGTTGCATCTCAAGTTTGGATTGCTTTTTTGTCATTTTCTCCTTCCTTCTTCAGTTGAATCTTCCCAGGACCCGAGGTAGGGATTGAGTCCCTTGATTTCATTTCTTATTTGATATAATATGAAGTATTTTATATGTTTTAATTATGTATTATATCTATACTTTTCATTCCTAGAAGTATCTAAAAGTTTGAGTTCATTTTGGTGAAAATTGCTATGTATTTTCCTAGGTTTTCTACCAATCTAGTTTTTGAAGTATGTTATTTGCACACATGTGTTTGGGTCTATGGTTTCAATTGGTTGGTGTTATAGAAGGAAAAATCAGATATATCAAATGGGTATCTCTCATATTTTAGTTAAAGGGTTCAATTAATGTTCTATTACATACATTTTGTCAGACTATTTTTGTACATCTTGTGTTTTGATTTATCAATCAACTTTATCTGTATGGTACGGATTGGTATGGACTTGTACAGTTCTAAAATTTAAATGAAAGATAGGTATGCGTATTAACTTTCATATTCCATTGGTTTGGTAAATTTGTGTTATGTTTTGAGAAAGATGCACCCATTTTAGTGAACACAAGTATGAAACCCATCTAGGATTTTTAGTTTTAAAACAAAAGCCACAACTTTCTTCTCTACAATTGGATCTTGATATAAATTGTAGGGAGAGTCTACAATTATGTTATCTTTAATTTCACCAAAGATATTGTATTTATTATTGTTTGTGTGGAAGATATTGATGACCGTTCTTTGATTATTATTCTTTGCATTTAAGCATTACTTTAAAATGGACCAGTTTAAGAAAGTTGTCAAGATTTAGGTACACCAGGGGCACTAGGGGGTTAAAAATATATGTTCTCTTTAATTTTAGTATCTATTATTATGTTTTATGTATATATTCCATATTTTTTTGGAGCGGTAATCATTAATGAATTGTCTTATCAATGTAGTTGTATTAAGTTACAAAGATGCCTAATTGGTATTTTCATACTGTACTTGTGATATGTATGTAGAGAATTTATGTTCCCTTTTGGGGGTCTTGTGGTTTTGATGTATTTCTAGGTTCTACCAGAGAAATATGAGGGTACTATGTTAATTTTTGGAGTTGGGTGTCTTATTGTGCCAATCAATTGGTTCTTGGGCATTTTCCATTATTAACCAGAGACATGAGTTGATTTATTTCATGAGATTCTTTATTGATTGGGAAGTTTATAGGTTATGATATTTTTTTATGTCACCTTCCTGATATACTGGAGATTGACATTAATTTGTGAGATTTTATTGTATTTAATGTTTCTTATGGTATTTGTCACCTTGATAAGTAGGAGATATTTTTCCACAGCAAGTCAAATTGTGATATTGCTATCAGGATTTAACTGTGTATTTTTTGAGTCAAACTTATTGACCCATAATTCATGAGTAGTGGTTCAACATGAACCCATCTCTCATGAGAATGAATGGAACACTTAGCACTCATTGGATCTAGGTGATGCTCATAGAGGTGAAGCACTGGGACTTCCAATGTGCACCGGGGCCCTAAAGTGGCTGCTAGGATAACTCATTGTAAGTAGCTTAATGAGTGATAACTTAAGATTTTTATTAGGAAGATACATTAATAAGATAATTGTGTTCCTCACCCATTCCTTCAGTGCTAGTACAGGCTAGGATGAGAGTGGGAGAATATGATTTCTCATCTAGAGGAGATATTGAGGTCTGACATAGTTGGTTTCCTTGTCTGTACAAGATGATTACCAATACTTCATATGGGAATTTGGGCGCCAGGGTCTAAAGAGGCTGCCATGATAACTCAAGAGTTGACATATGTGATGACACTTGCCTATTTGTGTTCTAGATTCCTACATTACATTTGGTAAATCTGATTGTGTCTCTATCATTTAAACTTGATAACCTTGTAACCATTATTACCTTTTTATCTAGTGTACCCTTACATTAGTATTTCATTATTATTTTAGATTGGTTGTGTGTGGGGCCTTGTGTCTATCTCCTCAACATGGTGGGGTGGGCCTCACGGTTCCACATGTTTGGGTGGTATTGATTCTTCTATCATCGAGGTCCAATGTTTATGGTCTTGCACTTTGATAATTCTTGATGCTATTATCATATTCACTACATGGTGAGTTTATTTATGATATCATGAGTTGCATCATATATTGTATCATGATTTTTATTGAGACATTCCTGTGGGAAGATGTATATGTAGTTGTAATTATGATTCTTTGTTGTGTTGCTATTAATATGTATAGAGTAATTGTACCTAATGTATAACATTGATGTAATAGTTAGGCTCTTTGGTATATGCTATATTGTTTAGATGAATATAATTTGTATGTTTCATTTACATAATGTTAATCACACTTTTAATTATGTAAGTGAAAGAACTAGGAACACTTAGTTTTGGGTTAAAATGGATGTAACCTTAATCACATAATTATGTCTTAGATAAATTTAATAATATAATTAATGACGTTAAGTAGAAACATCTTGGGAACCATGGAGAAAAAAATGACACTTAGAGATGCATTATTAATTAATTAAACTACTTTTATGTTGTTAATAAAAGTTAGTTCTTATTTGCTTCTGCATTTAATAATGGTTTAATGTAGTGTTTAATTTCACATGTATGTATATTTTATGTAAAAAAAATTATAACATCAATATTAGTTATAATTAAGAGAGGATGAGCGGGGAAGGAAGAAATTTGAATTCAAACTTAGGCGGGAAACCAGGTGCTGGCTCTTCGTGCCCGATTACAGGTGGAAATAGGGTATCACTAGCTGAAGCAGGTGGAGTTAGGATAACTGATGGAAAGGAAGGTGTTCCCAAATCAGACGATGGGGATCCTTTGGGGGTTGGAAGACCCAAGGATTTATATGGAGGGCCAATTTCATGTGGGAGGTCCGGTCCAAAAAATTAGGGGAACAAATAGGCGCCATATTTTAAGGGGCATTCATGGTCTTTGATTTTTGGCATCAAACCTAGTGGAAAGTCCTCTTTCCCACTGGTCACTAACTTCTCAAACTTGTCCCAATGGAATTTTTCTATATGTGTCCCTAATCCAATGATTGATCATAACATCACCCATATGGGTCTATCATTCATTCAGAAGTTCTTGGGACCTAGACCAAATATTGATGTGGTCAGAGCTTTTTCTAAGATAAAATGGAGTCTAAAAGGGCAAGTGGAAATATCGACGATGCCAAAGGGTTTTTTTTCTTTCAAATTATCCTACAAGGAAGATCTTGCAAATGTCTTATGCGGGGGACCATTGATGATCGGTAAGTCATCACTTTCTCTTCAGAAATGGGCTCATAAAATGGAATTGAATGACTATTTTTTTTCCAAGCCCTACTTTGGGTTTGGCTTCCGGGTCTGCCTATGGATTTTTGGTTTGAGGATGTTTTTAGTGGCTTAGCTAGCTCGTTTGGTGAGTTCTTGTCTACTGACCCAATGGCTATTTCCAGAATGAGGCTAACATATGCTAGAATATGTGTAGGGGTTGGACAAGACACTGATATGTCATCAACCAATGAGGTTGTCTCAAAACTAGGTAAGTGGATCCAAAAAGTTGACTTTGAAAGTTTTCCTTTTGATTAATTCTACTGTAAAAAAGTGGGTCACTGGGTAAATAAATGATCTTCAATCCCCCCAAAGGAGAAGGAAAAGTAACCCTAGGAAAAGAAAAAGAAATGGAAAGCTAAGGAAGCAAATAAGAGTGGGGAAAATGAAAAGGAGAATGGGGAGACCCAAAAAGACAAGGAGTTTGGGATAATTAGATGAATCCTGACACGGTCATCCATAATTCTATTGACCCTATGCATAAGGTGAAACAAAATGAGATGTTCATTATTGATTCTCTCAAAAGTGATCATAATATTTACGAGGAAAATAAAGGAGGAGAGGAGAGGTTGACCCCTCCTGTTTAGGAAGATTTGATTGAGGAAGGGGAAATCCAAGAATATAAGGGTACTAATAAAAATGAGGATTCCAATTTAGTTAACAATACCATTGAAGTGGAGGTGTCCCCTTTAATGATTGAGGATTCCCAACCATGCAAAATTATGGGATACAAGACCACTTTACAGTCTGTTTCTCAAAGCTTTGCGGAAGTTGTGAAATCCACCTTCCCAGAGGCTGAATCACCTCCTTTGTCCATATCTAAGATATGCACAAAATGGGGACATGATGTGGATAATGAGCACAATTCCAAGATGGATCATCTTAGGTTGAATATATTTGAGTTAGTGCAGGAGGATGAGGTTCCTTTCACGATTGTCCCTGAAAGGAAAAGGGGGAAAAAGGGGGTACCTCAAAACCCAACCTTCAATCTAAATATAGCCCACAATAGACTATCAATGCTAGAAACAGATCAAAAGCTGATGTGGGAGCCCCAAGCTCCCCACTAGGCATAAAGTCTACTAGTTGGAAAAGGGAGGAGGAAGCTTGAAAGAATATTTCTGATGATACCCAGAAGACCATCCATGAGGCATGTTCTCCAAGTTAAAAATCAAAATCTTATCTTGGAATATTAGGGCCCTAAATGGTCCTCAAAAACAAGATTTTCCTTGTAATCCAGTTAGGCATCATAAACTTGACATTGTTCTGATTCAAGAAATACAAATAACTAAAGAAAAGGTTGAAAATATTAAAATTTTTGAGCTCTACGGTGTTCTTGGTGGGAGTTCTAATGGTGCATTCAGAGGGATTATTATCTTTTGGAATCCAAAGCATATCAAAGGAGAAATTGTTTCTTTAGAGGATAATTTTTCTTCAGTTAGATTGAGTCATATTAAGGATGATACCTCATGGGTTATCTCTAACATATATTCCCATAATACATGGCTTGGCATAAACAAATTTTGGAAAAGACTGGAATATTGAAAAAATCATTTTATTAATGATAGTTGGGTTGTTATGGGATATTTTAATACCCCCTTATAGGATAAAGAGAAATTTGGTGGGGTCCCTTTTTAGTTGGATACTCGACTAGATTTGATGGATTTCATCAATAAACAAGCCTTTCACAATTGAGATATGCAGGGGGATACCTTTACATGGTATAACCAAAGAAATGGTGATGAGATCATCTAGGTATGCCTTGATCATGCTCTCATATTTAATTATTGGTATAGCCACTATCACTACTCCTTGACTGCACTCTCTAGGATTGGTTATGACCACTCTCCCATTTCTTTCATGGCTGAACCCATCTCTGGAAACTGTAATTTTTGTTTTAGATTTGAGAAGATGTGGACATCCCATCCTAATCTTGAAGTGTGTATCGAGGAATGGTAGAGTGTTTCAGTGAAGGGCTCTGCATATGTTCAAAGTTGCCAAGAAACTTAGATTTGTCAAAGAAAAGATTAAAAAGTGGAACAAAGAGGTCTTTGGGGTATCTTTATGACTAAAGTGGCTATCGAACAAGATCTAAAAGAGGTGCAAGATAAGATTCAAATTGAGGGATATAGTAACATTTCTATTGAAACTGAAATTGACATTTTGGTGAAATATTCATATATCATTTCTAAGGAGGAGGTGTTCTGGAAAAAAAGATCCCACTCCCTGAGGATTTTAGAAGGTGATAAAAATACTAGATTTTTCCACTTGATTACTATGAAACATAAGGATTCTAACAAGATTTCTTTCCTTTTGTATCAATGGGAGATTGTTTGAGGAGGAAGAAGATATTAGGCAAGAAGCTTCCCACTTTTTCTATTTCCTTCTCTCAGCTGATGAAAATATTGATACCTCGGCTCAAGAAATATTTTGGGGGGTATCCCTAAGGTGGTTGGTGAGTAGAAAAATCACCTTATTGTATCCATTCCCTCTGAGGAAGAGGTAAAATCTACAATTTTCTCTTTTGAAGGTAATAAGGCTTCGGGCCCTGATGGTTTTCTGATGTTCTTTTTCCAACTTTTCTGGGGTATTGTTTTATATATATATATATATATATATATATATATATATATGTTGTTAATGGTGTTAAGGAATTCTTTGGAGCCTGAAATATACTGAAGGAACTGAATGCTATCTTTTTGGTTATCATTCCTAAGTTGGTTGGATAAGACTGTATGGACAAGTTTTGTTCAATCAACTTATGGAACTCTTTTTATTAAATTATTTCTAAATTTCTCACCCTAAGGATCCTTAAAATATTCCCTTCCCTCATTTCCCCCCATCAGAATGATTTTGTTCCTAGGAGGCAGATTTTGGAATCTATTATTACTTTTCAAGAAAACATACATTTCCTGGAAGTTTCTAAAAATAAATGTTTTCTCATGAAGTTGGACCTCTCTAAAGCTTATGATAGGGTTGAATAGAGTTTCTTGTTTATAATACTCAAGGCCTTTGGTTTTAGCAACAAAGTTATTCAAATTATTAATCATCTGTTCTTGATTCCCTCTTTATCAGTGTTGGTTAATGGTTCCCCTTCCCCTTTCTTTAGACCTTCCAGGAGCCTTAGACATGGGGATCCAATCTCCCCAATCCTGTTTGTTATTATGGCTTATTTACTTGGGAGATTCATTGACAAGTTGATCTAGGATGGGCAACTTAAAGGTATCAATCCATCTTCTTCCAATATTGTCTGTTCTCACCAACAGTTTGTGGATGAAACCATTCTTATGGGATCTTCTTCCATTAAGGAAGACAAAGTTCATAAAAATACTTTAAACAACTACAGTCTTTCTTTGGTCTAGTTGTTAAATAGGTCAAAAAGCTCTCTATTTTTTTTTATTAATACCCCTGTGGAGAGACAATGTTGGGTTGCAGTCATTCTTGGGTGTTAGATCAATTCATTTCCATCTTATTATCTTGGGTTTCCTTGAGGTTTGAAGACACTAGATTCTTTCTGGGGCTCTTGGGTGGATAGATTTAATAGGAAGTTGGTTGGCTGGAAAGGTTCCCTATTGAGTCAAGCTAGTAAGGTCCAGCTCTTGAAAACCTCCCTACAAATTCTCCCAGTTTATACTTTGAGTCTATTTAGAGTCCCTGCCAAATATGTAGATGCCATCGAAAGAATTCAGAAAAGATTCCTTTGGTCACAGGTGGAGGAAAAGAAAATAATCTCTTTGATTTCCTAAGATAAAGTTTGTAAATGAAAAAGGTAGGGTGGCCTAGGATTGAGAAGTATTATAACTTTGAACAATTCCCTGCTAGCTAAGCAAATCAGGATAAATTATGAGAAAAATTTGGAATGGAATTCTATATGAAGAAGTAAGTATCTTTACTCTTTCCCTGATAGATGCAGTTTTTTTGAGTCAATATTTTCCCTCGGGATCTAGAATTTGGAATCATGTGTTGAATGCTAAGAATATTGCTTCCCTTGGGTTATCCTAGAAAGTTGGTAAAGAGAGAAGAATCAAGTTTTTAGATGATAAATGACTTTGGGGGACCCCCTGTGTGAGGTGGATTCCTTTTCTCCTTTCATTCATGATTATAAAATATATTTGGTTCCTATGTTTTTTTATTACTGGAGTACTGATTAATGGGTGGATCTTTGGGGGGTGAGAAATGCCCTTCTTCCCCTTCACCCGACTCTTTATTCTGTGGTCCTTAGTCTTGAGGTGAAGGACATTCTCATATGGTCCGGAACCCCCTCTAGAGATTACTTTGTGGCTTCTACTATTTGCTGGCCAAAACCAAGGATCCTCTGCCTTGCTAGACTAAGGCCTAGTTTCCTGACCTTACTCCAAAGGTGAACATGTTTTTATGGATTCTTTTGCAAAATAAGATTTTAACTACTGACAATTTGCGTTGCAGAGATTTTTTTATTTCTAATAGGTGTTACCTTTTCTTGGAAGATGAATAATCTGTTGATCATTTAGTTATTCATTGTTCCTTCACTGCCTCTATTTGGAGCAGGATTTTGCAGGTCTTCAACTTGTGTTGGGTCTCTCCTAACTCTGCTCAAGATCTCTTCAAGAAGTGGTGTTTCCTTGGCTTACATAAGCCTATGAGATCTATTTGTTCTCTCACCTTGCCACACTTTCTCTGGGGAATTTGGAAGGAGTAGAATAATTGAATATTTAGAGATATGTCCCTCCCCTCCGATATTGTATTTGAAAATATTCGTAGAGCTATGTGGGAGAATATAAAAACTTTAATGAATTCTTCTAGGAATGGGGTTTTTTTATTAGAGTTTCAGCCAACTATGGGATCTTTATTTGACCACTATCAAGGGGCCTTCTACAAATGCTAGAGATGGTTGCACCTATAACTTCCCTCCTACCATATGGGTGAAGATTAATTTTGATGAGGTGGCTAAGGGTAACCCTAGGCTGGTTGGGCGTGGGGGAGTGATAAGAGATGATAAGGGCCCGTGTTTGGCTATGGTGGCACTCCCCTTGAAAATTTAGACTAACCACCTAGCTAAGGCGATGGGAGCTTACCAAGCTTTGAAGCTTTCTATGAAGTTGAATTGTTGAAAGGTATGGATTGAGGGGGATTCAAACAATATCATTAGGTGTCTAAAATGAGTATGCACTCCCTCATGGACTATTAATAACTTAATATCTTCCTCCTTGGATATTATAAAATCCTTTGATAATGTTTATATATCACAGGGTTATAGGGAAATAAACACTATGGAAAATTGGTTAGCTAGTGAAGGGGTTAAAGCTGACTCACCCTTTTCGTGGTATGGTGAGCTAGAAATAAATAATGATGCTAAGGCCATTTTAAGCCTTGATCGTACCCATGGTAAAGTGGGATTTAATGTCACCAATTCTAATTATGGAGAGAACCAATAGTTTTATGATGATTAATGGTGATCATTGTCCTTTCGATAGATTGGATAATTATTATCCCAGACGTTCACACATTTTATGGGTATTTAAGGATTTGTTTGGCTTTGTTATTGCCAATTTTGGCTGTGATAAGAAAAATTTCTATCTTTTGGACATCAGCCTTTGGGCTATTTATGTTGCGTGCTTGAGTCTTGTTCTGTACAATATGGGTGGTGACAGGAAGAGACTTGAGCCCTTGGCTTGCAATGAGTGGAGGCAGAGGCCAAGGGTCTGAAAGATTTTATAGAATGGAAATGTGACACTGTTTATGGAGAGACTCCATGGTTGCAAGCCTTCTGTTACAAGTATTTTCAAGAAGGAATGAGGTGATGGATGAATGAATATCTGTGGAAGAAATGTTACTGTTGATGAAGGGGTTATTGCCAAAGTGATTGGGCTTCCCCTTGAGGGAATTAATTTTTATAGGGATCCTAATTAGATTATTGAGGCTCCAGTGAAAAGATTTCCCAAGGAGGAGGATGAGCAACAAAGGCTGGTCAAAATTAATTAAAACTACTTCTGTCTGTCTATCATTAAGAATATTTGGAGGAGGGTTCTATTAGCAATAATGCACTACTTCACTCTAGATGGTCGGTTTACGATTGTCTATGGATACCACTTTGTTTTCCTCAACCATTTCCACTATGAGGAAAATGAATCTTTTCCTTTTTATTTGTACAGTTCTTTGAGTGCCAATTTTGTTGATGCTAGGGCTAACCCAAGTAGAAATCTGACTCTCCACGAGGGCATGATGGTGTTAATCTATGATTATTTTAAAATCCATAGTATGGAGCATCCTATTATTGAAGATGTTGATTCAGAAGAGAATTATGGAGAAAGGGATGATGAGGATGACGGTTATGAAATTGAGGTGGAGGGGGAAATGGAGACCCCTGATAAGAGGGTTTATACTGGTAATAATAAAGGGAGATTTAATACCCCCTCCTCCTCTTTGGTTGTCAAGAAGAATAAGAAAATGTCGAGCTCATGGGCTAGGAAGTAGAAATAAATGTTAGCGTAAAAATGTATTTTCAGTTATTAATTAAATCATTATTGATTTAATTATTCAGTCACCTCTTTATCTCTAGTTCACTTAAGCTAAAATTTAGGCATATAATAATTAATTTTTTATTAATTGCTATCATACAACCTAGGTTTCTCCACCTTCTGGGTTTTCAATCTCCTTTATAAGGATTGATATAGTTGTAATTCTTAATTCTTTTGTAATTCCCTCTATTCTCTCTCTGAATGAATATTTCATCTTTCAGATCATTATGAGTTGTGTCTGCATTCTTTTCTTTTGTGACAGGTGTTTTGCATACAATGGATTTTGGTGATTGAATTCTTCAAATTCTGTAACATGGTATCAGAGCCTTGTTTTTGCAGCCCGTTCTTGATTTTTGTGAAGATTTTTTGGAGGAGCGAGGGTTTCAAGTTTTTATATTTTTTTTGTGTGGATCTGGGGGGAGTTATTTTTTGGATCACTTTGGATACAAACCAACTTCACGGTTGTGCTTAAAAGGCCCAAAAAACCCTATTTTCATATAAGGTATGCCCAATTTGGACACAATTGCATTTTGAGGCAAAATTTTTGCATGTACGACCCTATTCTGGGCACATTTTTCAAGGCGAGGAAAAAGTGAATTAAAAAAAAATTGATAAATTTTTTTTTTTTTTTTCTTGGTATGTCCGTCAAATTTGGCCAAAATTTTGGTAGTTTCGCTAGATTTAGCAGCATCGCTAGATTTAGGGAAGCTCTGCCATATTTAGCAGAGGTTTCTTGGAGTTCTTCTTGTTTTGGAGCCCTCTTCGGTTTTTTGCTCGTATCTTGAGAAAAAGGAGGCATTTTTCACCAAATGAGATATTGTTGGAAAGCTGATTCTGAGCCTGATCTAATTTTGTAGGTTTGGTGTTCTGATTTTGCTATCTTGCAGGGTTTTATTTCTAGTCAAAGTCAAGGTTCCTTTTTGCACTTTGGTCACCATATGTTTCTCCTCTAGACTCCATTTTTTAACTTCCGCATGTCGTCGGAAAGCTGGTTCCGTTCTCCTTCTTCTTATATGGGTCTCATCACAAGAATCTACTATAGGTATATTTTATTCAGTTTTTTTCTTTTTGGCATTCTGGTGGATATCTTGGATGTTTTAGGTCTTGTGATCATTTTCCTTACATGGGATGACTCCTTTTTATCTGTTACTTATGTTCCTACAACAATTTGTCATTCCTAAGTATTGTAGACATCATTCTATAGAATTTCTTTTTTGGCAAATGCACAGAGATAAAGTGCCATCATTGCATGCTTGGGATCTTGCACATTTTATGCCTGTTTGTACTTGCACTACATAATAAAATGTTAACCAACTGATGGTAATGGTGATGAAGACCAAATTTTAGAATAATACAAACAAGTAGAATGGTTAGATCAGTTGTTAGTTTGTTATTGATGTCAAGCAATTGATTCTGGTTTATATTTAGTTGCCATATCAATTGGAGAGGAACTTAATTGGATAGATAATAAAGATCAGACACTGATAAGGAACTATTGGTATAATTGTGTTTACTTAGTTGAAGAGCTACTGAGAAGAGTAGTGAAAGAGTTGGATAACCAGTCCAGAGGAGAGACTGATGAGCTAATGAGTTGTTGGTGCAAGTAAGTTTCAAAGAGAAAACAAAGGATCTGATCAAGCAAAGTATAGTTGCAAAATCATAGGGCACATTAGTACACTATTGCTTACTAACATTGTAGTAGAAAATATCTTAACCGAGTGAACCTAACAAGTCCTTTTGTAAACTATTGAGAAAGGTAACACTCTAGGATGAATGTTTAAGCCCTCTAACTAGGCCACTCCTAATAGGGTGAAGATCTTAATAGATCTAAGGTAAATCCCTTAATAGGGTCACATCTAACAAATGTGCATTATATTCTTTAACAAGATTGGTTCTTAACCGAGCATACTTCAGAAGAGTATTTCTTTTTGTGGGTGAAAATTCACATGAAGGTTTTTCCTAAATTGGGTTTCCTCATTAAATTTGGTGTTACATGTGATGCTAGATAACTATGAATGTTATTTTCTTATGTTATATACTTTTATCAAGTTTGTGAATAATTCACAAGTTTTGGTTGTTGCTGTTATTTGAATCATTGTTTTGAGTCAGAGGTTTAGATTTAAAGTATTAATGTTCAATATTGTTTGATTCACCCCCCCTCTGAGTAAACCATCTTTAGTAGGGTAAACCAACAATTGGTATTAGAGCTAGTGCTCCGAGAAGATAAGTTTAAAGGTACTTATATTAAAGATCCAAAGATGTATAAAATGGAAGCACAAAAGTTGAATAGGAATAAATTTTCTACATGGAAGAATAGAATGAGGCTTCATATATCTAGTATTGAAGATTATGCATTGGATCATTTTGATAATGAGTACTCACCTCCACTATTTGGTCCTTTAACACTTGAGCAGATAAGAGAAAGACAATAACACACACAAGTGATGATAGAGATAATTTCTACCCTCACTGACCTAGATTTTAATGATTTAGAAGGTTGTACTACTGCTAAGAAGATGTGGGATAGGCTTACACTAGTTTTTGGTGGAGATCAACATGTTCAGAAAGCTAAGGCTGAAAGCTTAAGAGGAAATTTTGAATCAATGAAAATGAAAGAAGGAGAAAACATTACTGCTTATAACACAAGACTAAAGGAGATTTCTATTGCAATTAGAGGTGCTAGTGGAACCATTAATAAACAAGATGATACAAGAAATACACTTAGAAAACTGCTACTTATCTATGCCATTTGTGTGTTTTCTATTCAAGAACTGATATTCATTCCACATATGGTTGTTATTTTGGATGCTACAATCGGTAAGATAACTCCTTTTGAGTTAACTGATTTTGATAATAGTTTGCCTACTACTTCTAAGATTGAATTTGCATTCAAATCATCTTTGAATATTGGTAAGTCTAGAGATTCTAGATCCAGTGTTAGATATGCGAGTAGTGATAGTGAAAGTTTTCATAGTTGTAATAGTGAGCTTGAAGATCTATATGTTGAAGATGAAAAGAATGAAGCTGAATTTGAAACATTATTAGCTAGGAGACTACCAAGAGGTAAAGGAAAGTACAAAGGTAAGCTACCTTTGAAAATTTTTTCATGCAACAAGTTTGTTCACATAGCTTCTAATTGTTGCGACAATAATGAGAAGAGAGATAAAAAACAAAAAAAACAAGACTAAGAATAAATTTTGAAGATTCAAAGATTTCAAGAACAAAGGAAAGAAAGCATGCCACATTGTTGAAGAAGGTTCATCTAATGATGACACCGATGATGATGAATAAGAAGTTGTTTATGTTGCTATTAAAGATGAATCTGATGAAGAAAGGTACATTGAAGAAAAGGCCCTAGTATCACAAGTAAGTAAAAATGATACATGGATTATAGACAACGGTTTCTCACACCACATGACTGGTGATACTGACAAGTTTATTACTTTGAAAGAGAATAATGGTGGTAATATTAGATTTGGAAATGATGCCCCATATCCTATAAAGGGAAAAGGTTCTATAATTTTGTTGAACAATACTAAGTGTGATGATGTCTATTGGGTTGAAAGCCTGAAATACAATTTGTTGAGTGTGGCACAGTTAAACAATACAGGTCACCGACTGGAATTTCAAAACAAGAAGGTTAAAGTATTTGATCAAAAGGGAAGTCTTATTGCTACCAAAGGTCAATCTAAAGGTAACTTATTTTACCTTGATACATCCATAAAGAGTTGTCTATTATCTAAGACTGCAGATGTATGGCTATGGCACAAAAGGCTATGTCATGTTAATTTTAATAACTTAATAAAAATGAGTAAGAAGAACAGAGTAAGAGGTCTACCAAGTCTAGAAAAACCTAAGAATGTAATGTGTAAAGGATGTCAAGTAGGTAAGATGACTAAATAGATATTTACAAGAAAAACCTATACTACACAAGGTATATTGGAATTGGTACACACCGACCTATGTAGTCGCATGAGAACACAAAGCTACTATGGAGATAGATACTTCATATTGTTTGTTGATGATTATTCTAGAATGATGTCAGTTATGTTTTTAAAAGAAAAATCTAATGCATTTCAAATGTTTAAGTGGTACAAGGCTAGAGTTGAAAAAGAAATAGGGAGACAGATGAAATGTCTAAGATCTGACAAAGGCGGAGAATTTACACTCTTCTACAATGAACATGGTATAAAGAGGTAGATGCTTGTACCGAGAATGCCAAAAAAAAATGGTATAGCTTAAAGGAGAAACATATCCACTATGGATTGTGCTAGAACACTGATAATTGAGAATGATATTTCTCAAACCTTCTGGAGAGAAGCAGTTACCACTGCTTCTTATACACTTAACCAAGTCCAACTAAAGAAGGGGACAAACAAAACATCTTATGAGATTTGGTATGGACACAAACCAAATATAAGTTACTTCAAAGTATTTGGAAGTAGGTGTTATATTCTTAAAGATGAAAGAGATGGAAAATTTGACTCTAAAGGAGATGAAGGAATATTTTGGGATATTCTACTAAGAGAAAAGCCTACAAATGTTTGAATAAGAATACTAAAAAATTTGTAGAAAGTGAAAATGTGAGAATTGATGAATTTGCAGAGAAGAATGATGAAGAAAGTAGTAAGGAACCCACAGATTATCAAAGATTTTTTTTATGTACAAACCAAGATTCCTAACACCCTACCAAAAGAAAAAAACGAGGAAGAAGACGAGCAAAGAGAGCTTCCACTGAATGATGGAAATGAAGAGATACCAACAACTACCGAGCCTGTGTTGGAAAAGTATGTAAAAAGAAACCACTCACCCAGTAAAATCACTGGAGATAAGACTGTTCGAGTTCTAATAAGAAGCAAGGTTAGAGAAAACACATGTTTAATATATGAAATTGAACTGAGAAAAGTAAAAGATGCTTTAGAAAGTGAAGATTAGATGAAAGAAATGAAGGAAGAGATAGATCAAATTCAAAAGAATAATACATGGAATTTGGTACCAAGACCAAAAGATAAGAATGTAATCAATACTAAGTGAATTTTCATAAATAAGCTGAATGAGCATGGTAATGCAATCATAAAAAAAGCAAGATTAGTTTGCAAGGGGTATGAAGAAGAAGAAGGAATTGACTATGGTGAAAATTTTGCACCTATTTCTAGATTAGGAGTAGGGATTCTACTAGCATATGCAACTTATAAGGGATTCAAAGTTTATCAAATGGATGTCAAGTGTACATTTCTCAATGGTATTCTTGAAGAGGAAGTATATATTGAACAAGATGAAGGATTTTATGAGAATACTAATTGAGACATGGAATGCAAATTGCACAAAGAAATGCATGTCTTGAAACAAGCACACTGAGCATAGTATGAGCAACTGCATTCACATCTAATCAAAATAGGATTTCAAAGAACTAGTGACAACGACAATGTGTATCTGAAATGTGATAGTAATAAAAAAGTTTTAATTGCTGAGATATTTGTTGATGACACTATCTTTGGAGGAAATGACACATTGTGTAGATCTTTTGCAAAGGAGATGAGAAAGGAGTTTGAAATGTCTATGATTGGAGAGATCAAGTTCTTTCTTGGACTTTAAATTCAACAGGTAAAGGATGGGATCTCTATTACAAAAGAAAAATATATTAAGGAGATCCTAAAGACCTTTGGTATGGATGACTCAAAACTGGTTGGAACACCAATGGTAACTGACTGCAAATTATCTAAAGAGGATCAATGACAAGAAGTAAATGAGACACTTTACCAATCCATGATTGGTAAGTTGCAATATGTAATCCACAACAGACCCAATATTTCTCATGCAGTAAGAATTTTTGCAAGGTTTTCTTTTGATCTGAAGGAAACACATATGTCTATAGCTAAAAGAATTTTATATATATGAAAGGAACTGAAGATTTTGGCCTACTATATAATAAAGGAGGAGGCTTTGAATTAAAAGTATATATTAATTCTGATTGGGCTGGAAACATTGATGAAAAAAAGATTACAAGCAGAGGAGATTTATTTTTAGGAGAAAGACTGGTTACATGGATAAGCAAGAAACACAGTTGTATATAGCAGTCTACTGTCGAGGTTGAGTATGTTGCTATAGCTATGAATTGTGCAAATATTGTGTGGATCAAACAACTACCAGAAGGTATGTAAGAAGAGATCACTAGTCCAGTCACTATCTATTATGACAATACAAGTGCTATAAACATATCAAAGAATCTGGTAATGCTCTCAAAGACCAAGCACATATCTATCAAGTATCACTACTTGAGAGAGAAAGTACAAGACAAGATTGTAATGTTGGAATATGTGAATTCAAAAGAACAACTTGTTGACATATTCACCAAGCCACTATCGAAGGATTATTTTGAGTATCTCAGAGGTAAATTAGGGGTCCTACCCCTATCCACCATTCATTAAATGCAAGAGGCACATTGCATCAATTCTAGAAGACATTAGAATTTTTGAATTGTGATTTGATGCTGAGTGATCACACTTTAGGTGACGCATGAAGTTGTGAAAGGAATAATGTATGCAAAGAGAAATCAGTACATGCAAGGTAGGATTTACTACCTGAACAATATTTAGGGAGCATGGATCTTTGGAATTGTTTTCAAAGAGGGATAAGTATGTAATCTATGACTCCATAAGGGAGAAGTAAGTACAAGAGAGAAGTAAGTGATGAACACAAGTAAATGAGACTACATGTAAGAGGGAGAATGTAACAGAAGGAAAAGAGGAAGAACAAGCTAAGAGGGAGAAAAGATAGTACAAAGTGATTAGAGTATACCATCATCAATTGATAGTGTTGCCATCAATGCCAAAGAGGGAGATTGTTAACCAACTGATGGTAATGGTGATGAAGATCAATTTTTAGAAGAATACAAGCAAGTAGAGTGGTT
The DNA here is from genome assembly GCA_018584345.1 of Thuja plicata. Lineage (NCBI taxonomy): Eukaryota > Viridiplantae > Streptophyta > Pinopsida > Cupressales > Cupressaceae > Thuja > Thuja plicata. The sequence continues at coordinate 475,792 of MU227615.1, read as the reverse complement.
AGATCAGTTGTTAGTTTGTCATTGATGTCAAGCAATTGATTTGTGGTTTATATTAAGTTTCCATATTAATCGGAGAGGAAATTAATTGGGAAGCTAATAAAGATCAGAAAATGATAAGGAACTATTGATATAATTTTTTTTACTTAACATTTGATGTTGTTAAGTCGGTAAAGAAGAAATTTCAAGTTGGTAAAGGGAACAACCTAGTTATCGAGTAGTGAAGTTATTTTCGGTCGAGCAAAGAAAAGACAGTCACCAAGCGAAGTTGAAAACTAAGAAAGGACAATTACCAAGCAAGGTTGGTAACCAAGCAAAGTTAGATACTGAGTGAAGATATTCACTAAAGTCACCGAGCATGGAATAGAGCATGAAAAAATATTGAATTCAAGGAGTAGAATGAATTTAATGCAAAGGAATGAAGTTCAAGAATTTTCTAAGCATGAATACAAAGTCTCTTGAAAGATCTATGGTCATGAAAAGAAAAGTTCAAAATCAGTAATGTAGATTAAGTGGCAAAATAAAGTTGCGAGTTCAAAGAAAAAGTGCAAGTCATGAGGCACGGTTAACCACTTAACCGAGTTTCAGATACATTGAATCAGTTCATTTGAGATGATCAGACAACTAAGCACAATTGAGGGAAAACCTAATCAATAAGATTAAGAGGAAAAATAAAGGCCTATTTATTGATGAGTTTGTATGTTTATACAGAGTTGATGGTGAAGTAAATAGTTGAAGAGCTACCGAGAAGAGTAGTGAAAGAGTTGGATAACCAGTCCAGAGGAGAGACTGATGAGTTGTTGGTGCCAGTAAGTTTTAGAAAGTGAACAAAGGATTTGATTAAGAAAAGTATAGTTGAATAATCATAGGTCACATTAGTACACTATTTCTTACTAACATTTTTAACATAAAATATCTTAACCGAGTGGACCTAACAAGTTGTTTTGTAAGCCCTTGATAAAGGTAACATTCTAGGATAAATGTTTAAGCCCTCTAACCAGGCCACTCCTAATAGGGTGAAGATATTAATAGGTCTAAGGTAAATCCCCTAATAGGGTCACGTCTAAAAAATTTACATTGTAATATTTAACAGGATTAGCTCTTAACCAAGCATACTTCAGAAGAGTATTTCTTTTTGTGCATGACAATTCCAATGGAGATTTTTCCCAAATTGGGTTTCCTCGTTAAATCTGGTGTTACATGCGATGCTTGATAGTTGTGAATGTTATTTTCTTATGTTATATACTTTTATCAAGTATGTGAAGAGTTTACAAGACTCATTTGCTGCTGTTATTTGAAAACCGATTTGAGACAGAGGTTTAGATTTAAATTATTAAGGTTCAATATTTTCTGATTCACCCCCACTCTTAGTAAACCATCTTTAGTAGGGTAAACCAACATAAAATTCCATGAGGGGGTTTGATCTACCTTTATCAAGTGAGTGTTCCTTTCATGACATTAGCCTCATTATGTGTGTCCACAGATTGATCATTCTTGACACCATCCTTTATATGTTCTTATACTTTCTTTGACTTACATTTATTCTTGGAAACCTCTTTTAATGTACCTGTCATACCTCTCCATGCTCAACATTATTGGGGGACAGGGGGGGTATTTTCTATTGGTTCTAATGCTTCCTTGGTTTGATGGAGTGAGCTATGTATTTATTATTTGTTCCTATGTATTAGGCGGATGCAGTGGCTGGGTACCTATGCATTTTGGTGAGATGGATCATTTACCATATGAACACTTCTTTCATTCCTATTTTGGAGTCATCCTTCAATCTTTTGATCAAATATTCAAAATTTGGTGTTTTTTTTTCATCTGTATCTTTGACTTTTGATGTTTTCCTTTGTTTTCCATCCTGATTCAAGTAGTGTCATTTGAGGGCACTCATGCAGATTACAATCTTCTCTACCTGATCAGATTCTATTTCAGTGGATGTTCCAATAGTTATTCTTTGATAGTGTTTTCAACTTCATGCTTCACTGGTGTTCTTCATGTTCTTATTTTGATCAACTCTTTAGAATTTGGTGTTTTTTCCATATGTATCTTTGAGTTCTGATGTTTTCCTTTGTTTTCTATCCTAATTCAAGTAGTGTCATTTGAGGGCTCTCATGCAGATCACAGACTTCTCTACTGATCTTTGTTCCTATTTTCTGGGACATTCTCTAGTTCGGAGGCTTCTTCAGTCCTTCACTAGGTTTCATATCTTTTTAAGAGAGGGGTTTTTCCCACTGGGTTTTCTCCTTTTCTCCTCTTTATAGAGATTTTTTGTACTTGGTTACCTGATCAGGCCTTGTTTCTGGGACCCATTTCCTACTTTTAGTAGTTATTTCCAAGATTTTAGCTTCTCCCTAAGTTTATCTCAAGGGGGGGTGTTAGAGTAAAAAGGTATTTTTACTTATTAATTAAATTATTATTGATTTAATTATTCAGTCACCTCTTTATCTCTATTTCATTAAAGCTAAACTTTAGGCATATAATAATTAATTCTTTATTAATTATTATCATGCAATCTAGGTTTCTCCACCTTTTGGGTTTTTGATCTCTTTTATAAGGATTGATCTCTTTATAATTATTAATTCTTTTGTAATTCCATCTATTCTCTCTCTGAATGAATATTTCAACTTTCATATCATTATGAGTTGTGTCTCCATTCTTTGCTTTTGTGACAAGTATTTTGATACAATTGATCTTGGTGATTGAATTCTTTGAATTCTAACAATAAATTTTCAAGGACTTTGAGAGTGATTGGATGGATGAGAAGGGTTAAGATGATGCGGGTTTAGATACTAAGGCTGATGCTAGACTGGAGGCCTCCCCACAAAAAAATAAAACCAAGTTCTCTCCCTCTAGTATTATGAGAAAAGTCAAGGGTTTCACTCTAGTTCCATCCCCTCCTCCTGACTCCCACACTGATGATATGTCTACCCAGGGTGGTTATAATTAGAAATATGTGACTGAGGATGATGGGATCACTCAAGTTGGTAAGGAGACTACCAACAATGACAATGTGCCCTCTCGAGAAGGGGTCATGTTAAGTGCCCTGCATAATGACAACAAAGATAATTCCTTTGGTGTCTTTCTTGCGGCTAAGGATGAAGCTTTGAGATTTTATAAAATAATAAATAGGGTTTCTCATGAGGTGAAGGAGATAAAAATAAAATAGAGTGCTCTCTCTAGAAAGATGAATTCCCTGGAAGCACTAGGTGTGGGAAAGGACAACACTTTCTCTGATAATGTGAAAGACCCGACCAAAGCTGTTGGTGATGCTGAGGCTATGGTTGCAGTGTTTGATACGAAATTTGATGACATGAATGTGAGGATTGTAGGTCTAGAATCTACCCTGAATAAAATTGGAGAGAAAAGGTACAATATTATTAAGGCCTCTAGTGATTATTTGAATATTATGGTGGGAAAGTTGGAGTATATCAATCATGAGAAAGATGTTGTCCAAGTGGAAGAGGTGAATGACACTAGTAGCAAGGATAATGCGGGAACTATGAGGAGGACTCAATCTAGTACCAAATAGTTAAGGGAGTAGGAAAAAAAAGTAATGGTAGTGGAAGTAAAAAAAGTGATTGATGAGCTAGACCAAATTCAGGAAGTCTTAGACTTGTAACAATGTCCTAAATTGGCATTTTCAGAATGAGGACAATAGGATAGTAGGTCTGTGTTGGGAAGAGGGAATTCTTCTCAGATTATGAATAAACCCTCTTTGTGTGTTGAGTGTTCATTGGAAATTTGATGATCCACTCTATGTTGAGTATAATTTTGTGTTGTAACTAGTGGATTTTCCTATTGGACCACCCATTATCATTGACATTTATCATCCTATAGTGAACCTTAATGGATTGGATCATCCTCTTGACATTGATAGTGATCTTGGTGATGATTAAGTGAGTGGATCACCCACTCAAGAGTTTATTGTAGTTAGTCATGAGGGTATTTTCCTTGCACCTTGGGATATGTCATCTGCTTCTTTTGACAGGGAAATGATCTATTTGTTACTTGGTGACTTTTTTTTTATTGTTGGATCCCTCTTGTATTAGTGATGATCTCAGTCTATATTTAATGACACTTACTATTTTATCTTAGCTTACATATGCAATTCAACTATATGGGAGGGTTAGGAGACATGTCTATTTGTTGGATATTTCACATGAGATGGGTATCTTTTCTTTTCTTTGGAATGGTGAACCATCAATATCATTATTATTGTAGGATTGAGGTACATCAACCACATCTAGTGACCTAATATCTATATCTATTCTTATATCTTGATGGATAGATTGGTTTTGGATTTGGGTGTTGATAGGATTAGTGCTTTATTTCTTATGGATCATGATGAGTTGATTCAAAACTTGAGGCATAATGTTGTTATATTTTTAGAGTGACACAACAAATTGGTGAAGCATTGTTTTTAAGGTTGACATGGGATCCTAGCATTATTATGCATATTCATGATTTATTGAGGAAAAGAAATCTCTAAGGAGGGAGGACCGTGATGTCCCCTTTTTGGGACATTATAAGTCACTCAAATAATTAAGTTTTAAAGTTGTTAAATCATATCAAATTAAATGACAACTTAATAAAGTATTTAAATGACCTTTTTTGGAGCTTAATGAAAATTAATAAATTCATTTTAATTTAAAGAATGAAAATATAAAGAGATAGAAAAGGAATTCTAAGAGAGAGATAGAGGGAAAATGAAGAGTTACAGGGATATGGTATTAAAGAACCTGAAGAAGCTTATTTTCAGCATGTTTGGTTTGTTTTTCTCTTGGATAATTCTAGGAATCTTTGGATTTTAGCATATTTTATGACAAAAACCCTCGAGCTTGGAGGTAGTGGACATAAAATCATTTTCTATTGGAGATATCACCCGGGTGTCTCACTTTGTGCTTCAAATTCATACTTCTAGTTATCCAATCTGGCTATAAGTTCTATGGCTACGATTGGATATTTTTTTGTTTCTCTACTAAAGATTTAAAGTCCATATTCATATTTCATTTTAGAATCTCTATTTTAGTCTGATATTTTATATGATTTTTTGATTTATCTATTGGATTAAAAGAAATCAGTTGCATGCAATTTTTTTTTTGAATTTACGTGAATTATTTGGTAAAAATGTAGAAAAAATATTCCTAGTGGGATGCTACATAGAATGCCTCAAACATGAGTAGTATACATTGATTTAGATAAGGGTAGTATCTAGTAAGTTTTCAAAACTCATTGACTTTATTTCCTACCACTTTCAAAATTTACAAAATATAAAATGTTTTATATAAATAAGAGAAGAAAGAAAAGAAATATAATCAACCATATCCATTTCCATTCCTTAAAAAATAATAACTTAAAATAGGGGGTGAAGTGTGGGTAGGGATAAGAGTGGTTACCACAAAAAGAGAGCATGATAAATCTAACTATATGTGGAAACATGTTGAATTTATCACTATATTTTGAAGAATAATAAAAATTTTGTCCTTAGGGTTATCTAGTGAGTATGTCTCCTCCTAAATAGGAAAAGGAAAAGGTGAATCTCTTAAATTTTTTATTATAATGCCCCACCAGGGAACCTGGGAGGACAAGCCATCAAACTACTAAAGTTCAAGTCATTTTTTTTTAAACATCATAAGTTACTATTCATTGATTCAATACATACTTAGTGACATTAAGGTTCATAGAACTTAGGTCCTTCCTCGAGTTCCTTAATGTTGTTACTAACAACATTAAATAGTACATTAAAAAGGATATTTCTACCACATATTCCTAGGTCCATTCCCATAACATACAATTAATGTGATTAATCTACCTAATTAATTCTTTTCATGCATTTAATTGATAAGTTAACTTACTAACATATTAAGTATCCTTGTAAGACAATCAAAGTAAAGAAAAGATTGTTCCTTACATATCCAATATTCTTTTGATGCATATGTCCATATGCCTAAGTATCTATTAATCATTTATCATTTTCTTAATCTATAATATCTCAATCAAATATATTAATTAATGAATCATCATAATCTTAAAATACAATCAAGAGTTTTATGAATAAAAGGAAAATTTTTTTACTTCCTTTATAAGTATAAACATTGCATACGAAGATATTTTCCCCTTTTGTTTTCTCCTAAAGCTACTCTTCCCTTTTACATATACACAAGTACATCATAGAATAATTACATTCATCGCCTTTCAAGAAATCATATTTACATGGAAATCCATATATTACATCAATTACAAATGATGAGTACACTAGGAAATTCTTCATCTGTAAATCTGAAAGGAAGCATGTGCAAGGATCAACCAAATCATCATGAGTAGTAACTTGATAAAAAGATTAGCCACCCAACCATGTGGATCCAAGAAGGTCCACTCCCCCATGCTAGGAGATAGAAACAAATTTCCACGCAATAGGAATTAACTAGGATACTCATAAGATGGTGAAGACTCTCCCCAAAACATTCCATAGCAACAAACACACAAAAGAGCACAAGGACACCAGAGGCATGATTGCATTGGTAGGGAATCTAAGCTACAAGATAGGTGAGTTTCATCTCATAGCATTCACCCCTTGGGTATATCATGGTATTATCCTTCCCAACCTCCAATTAGGCACATGCAAATCCTAACACCTTTCATGGAGACAAGGTTGTTCAATTGTGCCATCACAAAGGAACCTTCTCCCACTCCCATAACTATTATATACTAACACTAGTGGCATGGGTGAGGGATCAATTTATCTTATTTAGGTGTGAATTTCCCCCATCCCATAAGTTTTATTAATGTTATCAATTGATTAGGACAAATCAACAGTGGGTTTTCCCTGGTAGCCACTTAGGGCCCCGACCCCTCATTGTGAGCTACTCACCTAGTGTTCTTAGGTTCCCTAACCCCCAAAAAATCATTAAGACACATAGGAATCCATAATACAATAATTAGGAAGTCACATTATTGCAAAATCAATAATAGATTGAGTTTAGGAAAGTATACAATGTCCCTATTCCATGGGACAACTCTAAACCCTAATCTAGCACTCAAAATGAAAAAAAAAACTTAAAGAGGAACCTAAATGCACCATAAAAGATAAAAAAACATAATCCAAGAAATCTAAGATCAAATGAGTCAAATACATGGTTAGATCAGCCTCTGGTCCAAATTTAGAACCCTAAACACTAATTTAACCCTAAAATGACCTAACAGGTGATTCAAGCACTTGGTTGTTTGTTCTGCGTAGTTGGAATGAACTCTTGCATAGTTGGTGACTTAACTTGCATAGTTGGTCATGAATATGTGCAGTTGGTCACTATAACTATGCAGTTGGTCAGGACTTGGGTAGAATTGATCAAAAACATCCTGAACTTCACTTACAGGATGAACTGGGAAAAATGGAAGCACTGGAAGCATAATATGAGGAAGACCTGGTTGATATATCCTCATTTCCCTTCCATAAAACCCATAAAACCTACTCCAACCCCAAGATCCATCCAAAAGTTTCTCTAGGAACAGACATTGGTACTTAATAAAACATGGGAAATAAAAATAAAATACCAATCAAATGAATCATGAAACAATTCATAAGGGCTCCAATGGATCAAATAAGAGGTATGGAACATGAAAAAACCTCTCCCAACATTAATCAAAGGATTCTATAATGAATTACCATAAAACTGAGAAAACATGGAGAGAAATCACAACTTTTCCATCAAATGTTCACACAGAGAACTTCATTCTTTCAAAGTATTCAAAATACAATTATCATGCCTACAATTCATTTGAAGACACATAGATCACACACACACCACTTATAAGAAGAAACAATACACTAATTAACATTTCAGACAAAGAAAGCAAGGGGGGTTTCCTTCAAGGATAGATCCTACTTGGAGTCCTGTGAAGAATCCTTGATGATGACCCATTGTATACTCTAGAAATATTTCTCCTTCTAGAGACTCTAATATTCCAAGCTTTCCAAAAATACAAACATCAAACTTCACCAAGATCACACACTCTCAGGAAAATGCATAAAATTCTCACAAAAATGACATAATAATTTCTAATTCTCCTCCCTGAGAATGACTTGTTCCATGGGTTGATCTTCCTCTTCCAAGATTCAACACTCTCCCATTAATTCCTTCTCCATTACTCCTCCCTGACGCATACATAATATTTTCCTTATATTTGTATAGTTTTGAAGCAGTTCACGGGAATTGCCAACTTCCCAACTATCTTCAAACTAACAATTATTTTATAAATTTTTAGTAGACTCGTAGTTTATTTAATATTTATTATTTACATTCACTCACCCTTTCTTGTTTTACTTTTACCAATTGAATTACCTCTCAATGTAAATATCTTCCTCCATATAATTAATTAATAATTATTTTAATACTCATATATTATTATTTACATAACTTTATTTATTTATTATGAATATATGCAATCTTATGATTATATCCTTGTATATATATAAATATATGCATATGTGTGCACCCATACACCTATGTGTATATATACTTGTATATTTATTTCATACATATTAATTAAAATAATATAATGTACTTACATTAGTGCATTATTTTAATATTGCATTTAGATTATTTACTCACACAAAGAGCACTAAATGACACTTAATTAATTAATCATGTGAAAAACATCAAATCTAATCCTAGACCTAAAAGGATCACAAATCTCAAACTACCAATTCATTAACAAGCCATAAAGATCAATCATTCCAAGAAAAGAAAGAAAATCTAACTTAAGACATCAAAGCTAACACAACCGCAAAACATAATATCATCAAGCCAAGATCGACATACTCAGGACTAAACCATCAAGAGAACCCAACCCAGGCGTGAAGGTTCATAAAGAAAGGACAAAGGTTAGGATATCTTTCTAGAACCTTAGTACTACCTCCACAATAAAAACAACCATCGAGGATTTTGAGGGCACGCTCAAACTTGTGAAGCCAGATGAAGTCAATACTCGATACCTGCAAGCCTGCATCACAGAGTAGATATATATATATATACATATGTATGTATATACATATGTATGTATATATATATATACACATATACAAATGTATATATACATATACACACACACACACACACACACACATATATATATATATATATACATATATATATATACACACACATATATATATACATATATATATATATATACATACATACATATATATATATATATATATGTATGTATGTGTGTGTATATATATATATATATATATATATATATACATACATACATACATAC
>MU227615.1:451266-465511 GCA_018584345.1 Thuja plicata | reverse complement strand
ACAATGGGTACTTGATGGGATCGCACCTTGACAAGGTAATATATTTCTTTTATCAAGTCTAAGTTAAGTTTGGATGACTACAAGATTAGTCTTGACCGAGTAATAGAGCAGAAGACTAAGGAACTTATGTATGTGCTGAGTAATGCCAAGTGATGTGAGTGTTGACTGAGTGCTGGTATATGCCAATAAAATTTAGTGTCGACCGAGCATCAGTGTTTGCTAAGTGTCAGACAATTATCGAGTTATCTAGTGATGACCGAGCAACAGAGCACAATATTGACTGAGTATCAGTATTAACAGTTTGAGAAAGATTTGAGATCCCAGCTGACATAGTTGTTTTTCTTGGGATATGTGAAGCATATTTAAGATGAGGATGATTGTTGTGGAGAATTAAATGAGCATTTAATATATATTTAACCATTTTATGTATGGATTTAAGAAGGAGTTTTAGGATGTATTCTAGAATGTCGATGGAAACAAAATGTTGGAAGGATTTGTTGGATCTGACCTAACCCTAAGATCTACGGTGATGATTAAGAGAGAATAGATTGAGATACCTGATCAAAGAGGTATAAGATTAACCTAATTATAGGCTATATGTGTGTGTGGTATGAGGTTAATTTAGTTGATTGAAAAAATTGAAGCAAAAGGAAGAGAAGGTTGAAGCGAGCAGTATAGGACTACACATTGGTGATTGCTTGAAGGATTTCCAAGTAGATCTAAATGATAGAGATGAAAATGAAGGATAGTTAGTGAATTATAATTTGAGCTATAATTGGATCTATATTTGTAAAGTGAGTTGTATGTTTCAGATTACAATTTGCTGTTACTTTCTAGCCATTGTATCAGTTGCAAAATCCTTGAAAACAAGGTTGACCTAACAGTCATATTGTTAAATCCTTCAATCAAGGTGACATTCTAATGGAATGGTCTAAGCCCTCTAACAAGGATCACTTTTATCAGGGTGATTAAATCCTTTAATTGGGTCACATTTAATAGTGTGTATTGTAAGCTTTAACCGTGTTGGCTTTTCACAGAGCTCACTTCAGAAGAGTGAAAAAATTGGTATCATGTTACTGGTGGTTTTTCCCATATTGGGTTTCCACGTTAAATCCCGGTGTCATACTTGGGTGAATTTTATTTTATGTGTTGTATTGTTAAGATTTTATATTCTACAAGTTAATTACATTAGGACAGTAAACTACAAGTTTATATTATTGATTATATCCTATAGAGACCGAGTAGATTACTGTGTGGACCTGAGTTTGTTAAAGTGTTTGAAAGCTCAATTGGTACATCTGGACCTAGGATAACTAATTCAACCCCCTCTCATTTATTATGAATCATTATAATAATTGGTATCAGAGCATTTTGGTGCTTGTAGAGAAAAGTTTGAAGGTACTTAAAGCTAAAGATCAAGATGTATAAAAAGGAGGTACCAAGGTTGAACAAAGAGAACTTCCCTGCATGAAATTTTTTGATGAAGCTACACCTAGCTGGAATTGGAGATGATAAAAAATACTATGTGGAAAATGATTACATAGCAGTGCCTACTATTATGACAACTCAACAGATGAAAGAAAAACAAGAACACAACCAAGCAATGTTGGAGATTGTATCAACCCTAAGCTATCCTGAATTTGAAGATATAAAAGATTACAAAACTACAAAAGAAATGTGGGATACACTGACAACTATCTATGGAGGTGATACAAATTTACTGAGAGCCAAATCTGAAAGCTTGAGAGGTAAGTTTGATGAAATGAGAATGCAATATGGTGAAACTATTGTTCAGTATTGTAGCCGAGTTAAGGAGGTTGTAAATTCTATTAGAGGAGCTAATGGAACTATTAGTGATGATACTATTATTAGCAACGTACTGAGAACCTTACTTCCTATATATTCTATTAGAGCATCTGCTATACAAGAATTGAGATGCACTCCTGGTAACAACTTAACACTAGAAGGTCTAGTTGGTAGACTTATTGCTTTTGAAATGTCAAATTTTGATAATTTTACTGTTAATCATGTTGATTCTGCATTCAAATCACAATTGAATCTTCATAAATCAAGAAAAGGAAAAGAAAGACATGTGAATAGCGACCGCAAAACTTATGATGAAGATCTTGATGATATTGAAGCACTTATGTCTAGAAGACTACCGAGAGGAAGAGGAAAATTCAAAGGTAAACTTCCTATAATATCTTTTTCATGTAACAAAGTTGGTCATATTGCTGCAAGATGTCTTGACAGGAATGACAAGGATGAGAGAAGAGAAAGCAAGTATAAAGACAAAAGGGATGAAAAAAATTTCAGAGGTATAAGGACTATAAGGACAAAGGTAAGAAATCCTGCTATATTTCTGAAGAAGAAACTGATAGTGAATCTAATAAATTTGATGAGAGTGATATAGAAGTTGTTTATGTTTCTACGAAAAATGATTCCGATGAAGATGAGAAAAATGCACTTATTTCATATATGAGTAAATGTGATAGATGGATAATTGATAATGGTTTCTCACATCACATGAATAGTGACAAAAGTAAATTTGAAACCTTAAATTATTGCAAAGGTGGTAGTGTAAGGGTTGGTAATGATAAACCATGTCCCCTGAAAGGAAAAGGATCAATAAAACTAACTGATAAGACCATATGTGACAATACCTATTGCATTGAAGGACTAAACTATAACTTGTTGAGTGTTGCTCAGTTGAATACTTCTAATACCGAGGTGAGTTTCATCACAAAAAGCTAGAATCTTTGATCCTACTGGTGAACTGATTGGAAGTGGAGAATATACATGAGGTAATTTGAATTATCTAGATTTATCTAATGAGACATGTTTGTTTGCACAATATGATGATATATGGTTATTGCATAAAACATTATGTCATGTGAAATTTGACAATTCGGTAAACATTAGTAATATGAAAAGAGTAAGAGGGTTACCAAGATTGAAGAAACCTGATAATGTTATGTGTAAGCAATGTCAGTTGGGAAAAAAGAGAAAGTCTAGTTTTAAGAGAAAACCCTATACTTCTGATAATGTTTTGGAATTGGTTCATACTGAGCTTTGTGGATCTATTGGTGTACAAAGCTACCGAGGTGATAAATATTTCATATTTTTTTGTTGATGATTACTCTAGAATGATGACTATAATGTTTCTCAAAGAAAAATCTGATGTTTTTCAGTTGTTTAAGTGGTATCTGGCAAAATTTGAAAAAGAGACAGGTAAGAACTTGAGATGTTTGAGATCTGACAGAGGAGGAGAGTTTATATCAAATGGTTTCAACTTATTATGCAATGACAGAGGAATTAAAAGATAAATTTCTGCTCCAAGGACTCCCCCACAGAATGACATAGTCGAGAGAAGGAATAGATCAATAATGGATTGTGCTAGAAAACTGATGATAGAAAAGAATGTTGCACAAAAGTACTGGGGAGAAGTTGTAAGTACAATAGTCCATACCTTGAACTGAGTACAAGTAAAGAAAGGTATTGATATTAAACCTTATGAGTTATGGTATGGTTATGCACCTAATGTAAAATATTTTAAATTTTTTGGGAGAAAATGTTATACACTGAAGGAAAATACAAATGGAAAACTTGATGCTAAAAGTGATGAAGGCATATTCCTAGGTTATTCCACTAAGAGCAAAGCATAAGTGTTTGAATTCTAACACTAAAAAATTTGTGGAAAGTGTAAATGTTAGAATTGATGAATATGCATAAAAGAATGAAGTGGAATACAAGAAAGAACCTGAAGATTATAGATCTTTCATTTATATGAACGAAGGAGATCTCAACAATGTGTCTGAACCAGAAAAAGAAGTCATCAAACAAAATAATGATGTTGCCAAGAAACATTAAGAAAATGTCAAGTTATAGAATGACATTGTCGAGCATCAAGAGGAATCTTCTGACCAATATGAAAATGAAATAGAAACACAAAATGAATCTGAAATTAACTTTCATGATGAATCTGAGGATTAAAAAATGGAACAAAGAAGACCAGAGCCTACACTAGAAAAATATGTAATAAGACATCATAAACTAGATCAAATTAATGGAGATAAAGGTTAAGAGGTCATGACAAGAAGCAAATTGAAAAATCAGACATGCTTATTATGTGATTTTGAGCCAAAATCAGTGAAAGATGCTTTAGGTAATGAAGATTGGATACAAGCCATGAATGAAGAAATTGAAAAAATTGAGAAGAAAAAAACCTAGATGCTAGTACCTAGACCAAAGGAAAAGAATGTTATTAGAACAAAGTGGGTATTTAGAAATAATCTGAATGAACATGGAGAAGTTATAAGAAATAAGGCCAGACTAGTATGCCAAGGTTATGCACAAGAATAATGCATTGACTATGGTGAGATGTTTGCCCTAGTTGCAAGATTGGAAGGAGATAGAAATCTACTGGCTTATGCAGCTTACAAGGGATTCAAAGTATATCAAATGGATGTCAAATCGACATTTCTAAATGTGATACTAGAAGAAGAGGTCTACATTGAACAAGCTGAAGGATTTGTTGATTCAAGCAAAAAGAATATGGTTTGCAAACTACATAAAGCGTTGTATGGATTGAAGCAAGCCCCTAGAGCATGGTATGAGAGATTGCACAATTACTTAGTCAAGATTGGATTTACAAGAACAAATGACAAAAATAATCTGTACTTAAAGTATGAAAAAGGTAGAAGGATATTGTTAGCTAAAATATTTGTTGATGATATCATATTTGGAGGACAAGATGTTTTATGCCAATTATTTTCAAAAGAGATGCAAACTGAATTTGAGATGTCTATGTTTGGAGAGATCAAATTCTTTGTTGGTTTGCAAGTATATCATATGAAGAAAGGTATCTACGTTACTCAATCTAAGTATGTCAAGGAGATACTAATTTTTTTTGGCATGGAGGACTCCAGACCTTTAAGTACTCCTATGGCTACTGGATAAAAACTATCAAAGAGTGATGAGACAACTGAAGTGAATCAAACTCTTTATAGATCAATAATTGGAAAACTAAAAAAAATCAAAAATTGATGAGATAACTGAAGTGAATCAAACTCTGTATAGATCAATAATTGGAAAACTACAATATTTTTTCCACATTAGACCAAATATTACATTAGCAGTTGGGATTGCTCCAAGATTTTTTGCAAATCCTAAAGATAGTCACTTGATGGAAGTGAAAAGGATTCTGAGATATTTGAAGGGAACAAAGGATTATGGATTATATTACAAGAAGAATGAGAAGTTTGAATTGAAAAATTATACAGATGTAGATTGGGCAGGTAATGTTGATGATAGAAAGAGCACAAGTGGAGGTGTATTATTTTTAGGAAAGAGATTAGTCACCTGGACAAGTAAGAAATAGAACTGTATTTCTCAATCTAAAGAAAAGGCTGAATATGTTGCAACAACAGTGAATTGTTCAAACATAGTGTGTATCAAGCAATTGTTGAAAGGTATGAAGGAAGAGATCACAAAACTAGTTGTTATTTTTTGTGATAACGATAGTGGTACTAATATTTCTAAGAACCATGTGATGCATACAAATACCAATCATATTGCTATCAAGTATCATTACTTGAGATAGCTGGTACAAGACAAAGAAGTAAGACTTGAATATGTTAATACAAAGGAACAGTTGGAAGATATATTTACTAAGGATTTACCTAAGGATGCTCATGAGTATCTAAGAAGTGAATTAGGGGAAATTACCCTATATGAGGCTAACTGAGATCATATAGAGTGGTTGCATAAAATGTATTACCTATAATATTTGACAGATTGATGCAAAAGGTGGTCACACTTTAGGAGTTGCCTAAAGCTGTGAAGTGTTAAGAAAAAGATGTTGACCAGTCATAAGAAAGATGATAGAGGGAGCATATAATTCATAAACTTGACATAAAGATATCTACATGATGAAGATGTATGTCTTTTGCATTGTTGTCAAAGAGGGAGATATACATAAGAAAAATCAGAAAGGAAACAAAGAGAGAAATAAATTATGAGGGAGATATTCAAATAAACTATAGAGAGAAATCTATCCTAGAGGGAAAATATTTGTATTGGAGAGAGTCAGAATGAAGCTAAGGAAATTAATGAAAATCTATTTATAGAACATACTTTTGGATTCTTTTGGTACCTTGCATATGTTGTTTGTTTGCATGTGTTTGCCATCAATTTCAAAGAGGGAGATTGTTGGAAACCATAATTGAGACAATTGTTATATTTCCATTGATGTCAAACCTTAACTGGTAAGGTAGTTACTACCTTGTAAAGTTCCATATCAATTGATTGATGAAGAATATTTGAAAAGGAGAGATAACAAGAAGACTTGGTGAAATGGTTGAGTTATGTGAAAACACAATGGGTACTTGATGAGATCACACCTTGACAAAGTAATATATTATTTATCTTAAGTCTAAGTGAAGTTTGGATGACTACAAGATTAGTCTTGACCAAGTAATAGAGTAGAAGATTAAGGAACTTATGTATGTGCCAAGTAATGCCGAGTGATGTGAGTGTCGATCGAGTGCCAGTATATGCCAAGAAAATTTAGTGTTGACCAAGCATCAGTATTTTTTGAGTTTCAGAGAATTACCGAGTTATCTAGTGATGACCAAGCAATAGAGCACAATATTGACTGAGTATCAATATTATGACAGTTTGATAAATATTTGAGATCCCAGCCGACATAGTTGATTTTCTTGGGATATGTGAAGTGTATTTAAGATAAGGATGATTTTTGTGGAGAATTAAATGAGAATTTAACATATGGTTAACCATTTTATGTATGGATTCAAGAAGGTGTGTTAGGATGTATTCTACAATGTAGATGGAAACAAAATGTTGGAAGGAATCGTTAGATCTGACCTAACCCTAAGATCTACCGTGATGATTAAGCGACAATAGAACAAGCTACTTGATCAGAGAGGTATAAGATTAACCTAATTGTAGGTTATATGTATGTGGTATGAGGTTAATTCAATTGATTGGAAAAATCAAAGAAGAAGGAATAAAAGGCTAAAGAGAGTAGTACATGACTACACAGTGGTGATTACTTGAAGGATTTTAAATTAGATATGAATGATAGAGATGAAAATGAAGGCCAGTTAGTGAATTAGCATATGAGCTATAATTGGATCTGTATTTGCAAAGTGAGTTGTATGTTTTAGATCATAATTTGTTCTTACTTTCTAACCATTATATCAGTTGCAAAATCCTTTTAAAAAAGGTTGACCTAATAGTCATATTGTTAAATCCTTTAATCAAGGTGACATTCTAATGGAATGGTCTAAGCCCTCTAACAAGGTTCACTTTTAATAGGGTGATTAAATCCTTTAACCAGGTCACATTTAACATTGTGTATTGTAACCTTTAACTGGGTTGGATTTTCACAGAGCTCACTTCAGAAGAGTAAAAAAATTGGTAGCATGTTACTCGTGGTTTTTTCCATATTGGGTTTCCACGTTAAATCCTAGTGTCATACTTGTGTGAATGTTATTTGATGTGTTGTACTGTTAAGAGTTTATATTCTGCAAGTTGATTACATTAGGATAATAAAATGCAAGTTTATGTTATTGATTATATGCTATAGAGACTGAGTGGATTACTGAGTGGATCTGAGTTGGTTGAAGTGTTTGAAAGTTCAATTGGTACATTTGGACCTAGGATAACTGATTCACCCCCTTCTCAGTTATTCTAAATCATTCTGTAACATAAGAAAATATATATTGTTGATTTTAGGGTTTGCTATTATCCTATATTACATTTGAAAGATTTGATTTGATTATTTATTGAAATGTAGGGGGTAAATAACATGCTCTCCTTCTATCCTTAGATATACAAATGAAAGATCCAAATTGATTAATCCAAAATTGAAGGATCAATGCATAAATGAATCAATAATTCAGAAATACGGATAAAGAAGGAAGATATTAAGTACCCATTTATTTATTTGAATGTGCAATAGATGTAGAAAGATTGATAACATTAATTGAAATGAATAGGAGAAATGTACTAACCTTGAAATATTCTAGATCTGAAGAATGCTATTTTCTGAAGCATGTATTGAGTTTCTAGAAAATCTGAGACCATATCTGGAATAGAAACACAGAGACGAACAAAACCCATAAATATTTTTCCGTTCTGACATAGTTCCAATTTGTACCCTCAAGTAAATGTCACCATTGACCTAGAATTTTTGATTCTAACCTAGGGAAGAATTGACCTAAAAAGTCTCTGACTGAAATTCTATTTTTGGATCCTGAAAGTTTGCCGAAAAGGGTATCAGAATCTGCGTCTTGATCTTCTATTCCAAACCTATACCTATAAGAAAAATGGTTTGTTTATTGAGGGGGAGGGATTTTCCTTGGTCAAACCCCAGTTTTGGAATTAACCTCATAGCATAATTGAAATTGCATAAATAAAACAAAGTAAATGTACAAATTCACCTTGCTTGTAGAAGTCCTCGTGGTGGATTCAAATCCATGAATCCACAAGTATGTATGCACCAAAAGGGATGTAGAATGTAGAATGTAAAATGTAGGATGTCTTCAATCAATTTCTTGTAGATCTTCAACACCAATCATGAATGGGTTTTTGAATTGGAAGGGGCTTGGAGGAATGTGGATGGAGAAATCTTCAACAAGAGGGCTCCATGGAGCTTGAGTCCTTCAATGGCCACCAATGAATTTGCTTGATGAAAATGAGTGCTTGAGAATGGATGAATTATTCAATGACTACTTGGCTTTCTTGAAATCTTGCTTCTTCACCTTTGGATCTCACTCTTCAAGTCTTTGAATTGCAATGATGATTATAGTTCATGTGGATAATGATGGTTAGAGAAAATGAGAGGAGAAGGCTTCCTTTTATATGAAACTAGGGCACAATCCTCTAGAGAGGCTGACATAGGAGAATTAAATTTAAATTGGACCCATTCCCATAGAAGAGGACCTATATTGAATATAATTTAAGATTTGTTATTCCAAAGACCGAAACAGCCGACCTAGAAGCGGGAATTAACTTTTTCCAAAGACCGACATCCGAAAACCCTAGAATTCTAAAATTTGAATCCTGGGCCTGGAAAAGGTCAATTGTGACCTAGGTCAAGGTCAAGGTTGACCTTGATCCTGAGGTCAAAGTCCTAGTTTTTCAGTCTGGGGTGCCATAAATAGGTTGGAAAAAGTGGAAATGGGGCAGAACAGGGGGATAAAGCCAGATCAAAGTTAGGAACCCATTCAAGGCACTTGACATGACCCCAAACCAATTACTCGGAAGGATAAACCATTCTACCATGGAAGTTCTTCCATTTTCTGACTATACATTTAGCCCCCACCTTAGCAAGAGTATGGAATCAATACAAACTCTTGGTAAAGGAGATCATAAAGAATAGATAATATTATTGGAATCAAAAGGGACAAAGAAATCCTCAATCCCCCAAGGGACTTAAGTCTTTATAAAACCTAAGGTCATGATAAGAGAGACATCACTAGTTAAGGAGAAAGAGAGAGGGTGTGGTTACCTTGCCCAATGAGAACTTATGTCCCATTATGAACCAAACAAGGAAAAAAAGTGTAACTAGAAAGATGGAGTTGAACCACCTAGTGAATGTGGCTACTCACTAGTCAACCCATCAGGGAGATCGATTATTAAGGAAACCTTCTGACCTTAAGGGATAAAAACATTGTAATTTGAAACTGGAGGGATCAAGAGATCTGTGTAAATTTAAACTGGAGGGATCACTTGAAATCCTAAAAAGTAAAATATCCATGCTTTAAGGATTAGCCTTTAATCCATAAAGGGAAAAATTTTAAAGTTTTGAAAATATTTTGAATGTGCGTGTGTGCAAAAAGTGAGTAGAGCGTACACCCCCACATTAAATTCATTGCTAACACCTTAACATGAATAATGGATTTGACAGAAACATAAAAAACTCTACTAATTACGTTTCCACTACGAGATGCCCCCAAATGAAGACAAATCAAGGGAAATATCACATAAACTTACAAAGAACACAACAGGGATCTACCTATTGTAGGGTTAGTATGATCATAAGATAACATGTACATATAGATATGATATTATTGAAAATGAATTGACATCATTCCCCAAAGAAAGTAGAACTACAATCACAATGGAGGAAAGAAAACTCAAGAGTTATGAAGAAGAGTCTTTTTGGACCACAACATGGAGACCAAAAATAATCAGTGCTACCATGTCGCAGATTCAAGCGGACTACACAAGGAAAAAATTTAAGAACAATAGCACAAGTACAACATAACATGAAAAATACATATAGAAGAATAGAGATACATATAGAGGAATTATACAACAGGTTTGATTCCTTTATCACCTTGCACCAACAAAGTAACAAGGGTCATATAAAAGAGTCTAACAAACATTTATCAAACACATTACATGATAAGCACAATACAACATGCAAACACAAAAAGGGCTACCATGAAGGATAAGCCAATCAGGTGCATCATCTACTCTCCCCATCTTGGTTTATATCATTTAGGGAAGGTGGGAAACTCGCAAGAGGGACTATATCCAATACAGTAGGAATAATAGCCAGTTCCAAACAAGGATCCTCTTGAGAATTACATTGCTCGATACTTGGTGTAATTTTCAATTGAGTTGAAAGCATATGAGGTAAGTCAATATCAAGATCAATGGTCTCATATTCATCACTAAGATAAATAGGATCATCTACAGTATCTTCATCATCAAGATTAATTAAAATGGGATCTAAGATGCGAATAGGACCATCATACTCTTTCATCTTAACATCATTGTGAATATTAACTTCTTCCAACACATCAGACATAGGTTGGTCAAAAGAAGGTAAATAATTTTTAAGAAGATAAGCATAGGCCCTAGCATTATCTCCACACTTCTTATGATGTTCATTAGAAGATTTATTACATTTTTATTTGTTTGACACATGTGGAAAACTAGAAGGAATAACAACTAGTTCCTTCACAAGTTCTATAGGAGGGTTGGTAGGACTCGTAGTAGGCTAAGAAGTGACAATGGGAAGTTGAGTAATAGAGTTAGTAGTAATGGATAAAGGAGGTATAGAAGGAGTGGGAAAAAGACCATAGTTAAGATCTATCTGAGGCATGCTTAACTCAACTATCTTGCGATGTTAAAAGGCTTGATATGAAAAAAAAAAGTTGTCAGGGCGAGGAGAAAATGAATTAGGTAATGAAGGCCAAAAGAAATCAAGAGTAACACAATCTCTAGGCCTAGAAGGTTGATACAAACTATGATTAATCATTTTTACTTCTCCATTATGAATGAACTTAAGACATTTATGAATAGGAGAAGCAATAGCATGCATAGAAGTTATCCAAGGCAAACCAAATTTGACTTGAAATTGATCAGAAGTAGGAATGAAAATGAAATTAGTATCTACAATCTTGCCACAAAGTTCAACAGGAAGGTTAATAGAACCAAGTACAGGATAGAGAAAACCATTGCAAGTTTGGATCCATGCATCCGATGCATCATAAAAATCATGCTGTAGGTTTTTCATAATTTTTTTCCCTTCGTAATAACATTTATTAAAGATGTGGGATCAAGAAGAAAACCATGTGTAGGTATCTTACCAATTATAGCATAAATATAAAGGGGACCATTGACAGCTTTAATAGTCTCATAATCATTAAAGGTAATTGAAAGTTCCCAAGGTCGCTTATCCTTAGTTTGTTTCTAAGGTTTAGGTGGAATTGGAAGTTGAAGTGGAGGCGAAGGATCTTGAACAGTAGTTTGAGATGCAACAACACTCTCCACATGATTAACAATGTGATTAAGATCATCCATCTTCAAATTGTAAACGATATCCATAGAAGATGGTTGAGTGATGGTATTAGCATCATGTGTAGGTAGATGATTCATATAGATTTGAAGGTTTTGATTAGGAGGAGAGATAGATTTGTTCCCATTACCATCAAAATTATCAATAGATAAAGAATTAGAATCAATTAAGTATTGAACTGTATGCTTTAGAGAATAACATTTTTCAGTATCATGACCATTCTAGCGATGGTATTGGCAAAAATTTTTAGAATCAAAGGATTTTGAAGCTATGGTAGTAGGAAGGAGAGGTCGAATAGGAGGCAAGGTAATCATATTAGAACTTAACAACTGACTCATAATAGAAATTAAAGATTCATAGAGATGAGTAAACATATGATTCATATGGAAAGCAATGGATGCAGAAGTGGTATTGTGAGATGCAACAACTTGATCAACAACCCCATTCATCTATTTATTAATCTTGATATAGTTGTTCGGTTTCTAAAAATTATTAGGATTAGGAGCAGTGTCACTCTTATCAACTGGAATATGAGTCATTGGAGTGTTGCTCTCAAATTGAATCACTTGTAAATGATAATGATGAAGTGTTGCACAAAGTTGTTGAAAAGAGGTAAATTCAGTAAGAAGAATCTTATTCCTAGTATCCTTTTGTAAATTTGACATAAAAATATGTTGAATATCAATATCAGGAACGAGATAAGAAATATGAGCATACAAATGCTTAAATATACCAATGAAATCAATCAATTTTTCCTTAATGTTTTGTTTACAATGCATTAAATTAGTTAAGGAAAATTGTGGACCAATGTTATTTTGAAATTGTTGAATGAAGGTATTAGCAAGTTTAGGAAAAGAATCAATAGAATAAGGAGGTAAAGAACAATACCATTGCAAAGCCTTATCACAAAAAGTTGTAGCAAATAGTTTAGCTAAAATCCTATGGTCATGAGCATAATCACTACAAAGGATTTCAAATGTTTTAACATGAGTAACATGATCGCCTTTACCATTGTAATTCTCAAGACGATGCATATCGGCCTGTTGAGGAACAGTAGCATGAATAATGTCTAAGGATAAAGGACTACCCATGTCACATGTAGGAATTCTAAACTTGGATTGAGTTAGGGATGCAAGTTGTTGTTTTAAAGATGTCACAATTTGAGCCAAACTAATAATTGTGTAATCATTAGAAGACATAGGTGGCAAAGACACATTAGGAACACTAGGAAAAGTGTAGGAAGTGACAGGAATGGAAGACACAACCGGTGGAACATTTGGAACAATAGTTGGAAGGGGATTAGTATAAGTAAAAGGTACACTATGATATGAAGGTTGTGAGGTAGGTAGAGATACCGGTGGAACACCCATAGGAATAGATGAAATTGGGAGAGATGTAGTCATTAAAGGAGGAGTATAAGTAGGAATGCTACGTAAAGGAACAAAATAAGGTCCCTCACTAGTGATAGGAGGAGTAAATACTAAATCTTGAGCCTCTTGAGCTAAAGATTTAACATTGAATTGCACAAGATGAGTGATACCACACAATATATTAACAACTTGATCACTATCATGAAGGACTTTCTGTATGCAATGAAAATGTAGACCTATTTGCTGCAAATACAAAACACCAAAACATCAAACAAACACATTAGATGTTAGTACATGCAACAAAATAAGAAACTTTCATTACAACCTCCGATGAGCTAAAACAATGGCACCCAAAGCCTTGTTTGATTTTCTCTTTAAGATTATGTGGGTGTGCTCTCCCAACACAATACAATGAAATCCCACTAAGATGCAAATAGATGAAGATTTGAGCACAAGTATGTGGAACTTGCCCCAAATCTCTCTCAAAGGATGAATGCAAATGCAAAGTCTATACTAAGAATGCAAATATAAAGGATTAACAAATAGATTGTGATGAAAATTAAGCTAAAGATGAACATGTAAGATTTTAAACTAAACTATGAAAATGAACCTAGATTATTATGCAAAAGATGAGATCTAAACTAAGTGCTCAAATGTGCAAGAATGCTAGAATGCTTAATTCATTGACTAACTAGTTGTAAAATGAGGAGTGAGGCCTCCTTTTATGGATTTGCTTATGAAGATGGAGGGCTGAGATTAAGTGGTGGAAAATGAGTGGCTGAGATGAAGGGTTAGGTAGGGTTTTGGTGGGAGTGAAGGAGATTAAGAGGCAAAAGGAATGAGTGGCTAGGATTAAGTGGTTTAAAGTGAGGAGTTGACTTTTCAAGGGGAGGGAATAATAATTTAAAAAATTCACATGTGTGTGCAAGTGATTAAGGCTAAAATGGGTTTATTTACCTTTTAAGTGTGATTAGACTGAATTTAGCCAAAAGCAAGGAGAAGTAAGATTTAAATTAAATTAAATTAAATTTAAATGAGG
>MU227615.1:433636-445657 GCA_018584345.1 Thuja plicata | reverse complement strand
GTTCTCATTAAGGACTGCTAGAGATGGCACAAGTGCATTTCTCAACTGGGTTTGTCTTATTCTTATCTTGCTGATTTCCAATTTTGCCTTCTCAATTTTATCCAACTGTCCTTGATAGAAATTATTGGAAATGTTCATGTCTTGCGTGTACGTTTCAAATCATTTTATGATGCTATCCACCATTAACTCTGCCTCTTCCACTTTTTTAGTGTGCTCAGAGGTGAACTTCACTCTGTCCATGCAGTTAGCTATAACTTTCTTGCCTTTAGCTACCAATTCTTTTAGTATGGATTGCCCAATATTTAAGGAGTTCAAGTCTAAGGTAAAGTTCTTTACCAGATCATTCAGTCTCTCCTTCTTATATTCATCTTCATCTATCTTAGTAGCAGAGTCTACTAAAATTGTAAAGTGTGATTTGAAGTTTGTCAAAATGTTGTCTACATCTTCAACTGATTGGACTTTGGCTACTTTTTGGTCAGCAATCACTAAGTCATTCAATATGTTCACTATTTCCAAAAAGAGAGGGTTCCTAATCACTTGTTTCTCTTTTTCCTTTTCCATAGCAAGAATGCTGATCTTGATTAGGTCTTCTTCTCCCCATGCATCCAAAATTGTTGAATCAGGAGTTAACCTTGACAACAATGAGGTAGATTGTTGAGTGGATGGTGAGAATATAGTGTTCTGACTGGTATCCATGCATTCAACCTTTATTGGTATCTCTTTTATTGGTGTCTTATCACCTTGAGTATCTTTTTCTTCATTTATGTCAATTTGATCATTGATGGGAACTTCATCTTGTTGTGCAGATGTATCATCAGTGCACATTTCTTCAGTGCTTACAAATGCCTTATCAACTTTGTCCATATCTTTTTCAGATGCAGTCATGGATATCTTGATGTTGTCAACTACTATAGTGTCTTCTGAGTCTTTATCTGTATCAGAAGTTATTGTCATTGTGGGTACTAAAACCTGTGGACCTGTTGTAGGTGCTTTCTGAATCACTGGTTCTGTAGCCTATTTAGGAGGAGCTAGGGTTACTTTTGTAGTAGGCACCGTTGGTGGATACATGTTTCTATCCATAAACACTTATGCAAATTCCTTTCCAGTCTCCTTACCTATATGCTCATACTCTTTGTTCATAATTTGTAGGGTCCTTGGCTTAGTTTGGAGATGAGGCTTCACCAGATCTAATAATATAGCCTTCTCATCATGCAAGAATACATGGAGAAGAGTATCCAATGTTTCTTCTCTAATCTTCATTTCTTCCTCTATTGCATGTCTTTTCATGATCTCCAATAAGTTCCATAATTGATCTGGTATCACTTTCTTGAGTTCAAGAACTGTCTTCTTAAACTTGATCATATGAGATATGATCATAAAATGTATCTCAGTCTTATGTATTTCTTGATACTTGTCATAGAATTTAGAGAGTGTATCTAATCTCCCTTCATTTACAATTCTATTTTTCAAAACATTTAGACTAGGTCTAAATCCTACCTCAGGAGGAGCTTGAGTATTCTTTGCTTTGCTCCGAGTGTTCCTTGAGGATGGGTGATCTGTGGGCTCCTATTTTCTTCCTCTAGTCTTCTTTCTTGGTGTAGACAGTGGAGATAAATCTAAGTCAATGGTGGTAGAGGGCACAGAGGTGCTCTCTACTTTCTTCTTCTTCTAGATTTGTTCAGCTTTCTCAAGTTCTTTTGCTATCTTGGCATCTCTAGCTTTGTCAAGATCTTCTTGAGTGACTCCATGAACTTTTAGTATGTTAGATGTAATTCTGGATGCTTTCCTTTTATTATCAACACTGTGTAAGATAGTATCCACTTCATTTGTCTTCTCTCTGTAAGTGCCCCACCTAGGCTCATTAGGATCTTTGGGCATAGATAATAGAACTTGTACATATCCTTCTAACACATGTTCTTCCACTTCATAACCAAGAGGATGAATCCATTTGGTTCTAGGTTCAACTTCCTCCATGCAAGTGCAATCTATTTCTACCATGAACATACGGTATCCTTATATTTGTCAACTATCTTCTCAGATAATCTGAACCTATTCTACATTTTGATCCTGAATGTCTTAATATCCATATCCATAGCATCCCTTTCACTACTCTCTAGAGTGGTTTTAAGAGAAATCTGAGACATTGTGGGTTTGCTGCTATCTAGGTAAAGGTTTGAAACCTTTCCAACTATATGGAAATACAAGTAGATGATCAGAGATCCAAACCTGAATGTCTTGCTCCTGTCATGCTTGATGATTCAAATTTTGTCAATCAATTGACCGTGCAAGATCTCATAGAGGTTGTATTGAATGTTATCCTTCACCATTCTAATAGCTGCTAGGACTGTTGCTGCAGAGACACTGTTCAACCTGCTTGCTTTCTGAAACTTATACCCAAGTATCATAGTTAGGAGTTTTATATCATCTTCTTTGATAGGGTCAACTATCATTCCGTGCTTGTCACTTCTAGATAGGCAAACTTGTTCAATTTTTTTCTTGACATCCTTACCAGTAGGAAAAACTGGTCTAGTCTTTGGAAGTCTAGCTAATTCATAGACTAGGTCTATAGTGATGTGCACAGGGACCTCACCAATCCAATAAAGATCATCATGTATTCTGCTTAGAAAAATCTTCACCCATTCTGGCTCATCAAACTCATGCGCATTCAAGTATTCAAAAATAGGGTTAACAATCAAGTGCATGAACTCATCCTTGAATGTGTAATCAGGTTTCATCATAGATCCCATATGAGTGGCTATGTTGACATCTCCTACTATTTGCTTTTATAGTAAATGTACGCGTGGATATCTTCCACGGGAACAACACCTAGCGGGGTTTTGGAGAAAGCCCCTTCCACATCATCCAGTATAGATTTGAAAGGATGCTTCTTGAATATAAATCTCTTCCTCTCTGCTATATCAAACACAACTGGGGTCACCATACTTACTTGGAACTTGCTTAAGTAGGGTTCCACAAAATTCAAAAATGGCACGACTGCTAGGGTTCTGTTCCAAACTTCTTATCTTTTCACTTAACTGCCAAATCTGTTATGCTTTTGTGCCTTGATGTCTAGTGCTCCAATGCTCTCGAATGCAAGTGTGAATAAGATCAAACACTTACTTTCTTTTATACAATCTACCGCATTTAATGTTTGCAACCATACGCAAATTACTCAGAGATTTTGAAACTTTGATTCTGATGTATTTTAGAT
Organism: Thuja plicata; assembly: GCA_018584345.1. Classification (NCBI taxonomy): domain Eukaryota; kingdom Viridiplantae; phylum Streptophyta; class Pinopsida; order Cupressales; family Cupressaceae; genus Thuja; species Thuja plicata. Next base: position 442,446 of record MU227615.1, on the reverse strand, counting down.
AATGCGTGAATGCATACTACAATGTTTATGTGTTTATAACCATGAATTCATAGGCGCATACTCAGATGTGAGTATACCAACCGCGTAGGGGTCCTGAGCTAGAATAGCTCCCCCTAAGACCAGGAAGGTCTATTGAAGCAGAAGTAGAGGGTGCATCCACTGTGGATGCATCAACTACTTTGTCAATATCATTGTCCTTCTTTACTTCAACCCAAATTTTTCTTGAATCTTCATTTTCTTGAACAAACTTGACTTCTCCTTTTTCTTCAAATAGTGACTTCTTAGGACACTCTTTATTTTGAGTTTTGGATCTACAAAATCTTGAGATGTGTCCAATATTTCCACATGTGTGAAAAATGATAGGAGGTATGATGCTCTTTTTCATCATGCTGCATTACTTTGCTGTGTGTCCATTGTAGTTACATATCTGACATGTGGTGTTCTGTAAATTTCTTTGAGGTTCATTTCTCTGATTGTTTTGATTCATTCTTCTTTGATTTTTCTATAAATGATTTCTTTGATTTGTTCTGTAGTGTATAGCCCTGTGACCAAACTTATTACAAGAGAAACAATAGCCATTAAAAGGTCTTACCTCTTTATAATCTCTTGCCAAATGACCATGTTTGTTACATGCATAATAAGTTCTATTAACTTGCTTGATTTCCCCTTTAGGTGGATCTATTTTAATCTCTTCAACATTTTCAACTTTCTTTACTTCTGAAGATGCTTCATGAGGTTTCTTTCTTTCTTGCAATGAATTGACTTCAATTTGTGCTACACTGAATCCAAGACCAGCAGTGTTTCCTTTTTGCTTTTGTGCATTAAGCTGAGATTGAAGTGAATCAGAACTTGTGTGGAGTTTGTCAATCTTGTCCTTTGCTTCTATTAATTCAGATTCCAACTTCTTCTTTAGGTTTTCCAATTCCAAGACTTTCATGTTTGCTTTCAAGAGTTCATCATCTAGTTGTTTGCTTTCTTTGATCTTTTCTTCAATAGCAATTTGGCTGTCTATGAGCTATTCATCTAGATTTTCAACTTTATGTTTTAGAGACTTATTCTCTTCATTGAGCTTTTTGACCATTTTCCCTAAATAACTTGTAGAACAATCTTTCAAATCTTTTCTTAGTTTCTTGATAAGCATTTGTGAGCCATCAACTTTCAGTCTAAGTTCTTCATTTTATTTTTTAGATCTATCAAGATCTTCAAGAGTTGCTTCAAGATTATTTTTCAAATGTTTTTCTTCTACTGAGTCCATGATCTCCTCAAGTGGTTAAAATTATTTGCTAAGGACCAGAGCTCTGATACCAATTGTTAGAAACACTTAGAGGGGGGGGGGGGGAATTAGTGTTTGTCTATTAATTACTTTTTAGAAAATTAAACANGGACCAGAGCTCTGATACCAATTGTTAGAAACACTTAGAGGGGGGGGGGGTGAATTAGTGTTTGTCTATTAATTACTTTTTAGAAAATTAAACATAAATCAAACATACATTGAATGAAGCTTAACATAAGGAATCATAACACATGATATGATTATGGGGAAACCTTGATAAGAGGAAAACCCTGGTGGGAATTAGTACCCACAAATATTGTACTAGGTATAATGAACCTGTTAAAGTTCCTTTGCCTTGTTAGAAGCATTCTTTACAATATGAGTACAATGACCTAGTTAAAGGTCAGACCCTGTTCGGAGTCTTTTACAAAACCCTATTAAAGGTATATGGCTCACTACCTAGGTTCACTACCAAATAGGATGAAGGCTACAACCTTGAGAAAGATGATATACACTATATCAAACTGAACTACTGTGATGACACTACTGTCCGATCAGTTCCGTGTATGTCCGAATACTCTTACTCTCTTAAAGAGCTATATCATATACTGAATTCATTTTACTACTCTTTTATATCTTCCTCTTACATAATAATCGATGCTTGTAACATAAATTTACATTACATACTTATATGTTCATATCCGAGTAGGCGCAACCCAAAACAAAACACTAGTCAGACCTAAAACAAAATATACAATGCTTCTGAACAAGTCGGCTCAAGCGTGTTTACTACAAAGTTAATTACATCATCACAAACATAGAACCAAAGGTGCTTGGCCTTTACATTACAAGATAATTCATGCTGATCAAAATAGTAGTCAGCTTCCATGCTTTGTCTTCTAGACTGCTGGTCTACTGATCTGCCTGTAACTTTGTCATACTATTGTTCTGTACTATGAGTGTTTGGATGTAGCATGTACATGTGGCATACAATGTATATCTGAACATGCATACACTGACTTGATCTCTCACATGTGCACTGATGTGCTGATCGCTGAGTATCTCTGTCTCCCTATTTTCCATACTTAGTCATTTTGTCTTTCATGACATAAACTAAACATGACTTTGTTGCCACAATGACAAAACAAAATGAGTCATGCATCCTCTGGAAGTCAACTTGCCAATAAAATCAACTGCTACTTGCAAATTAGGAGATCAATAGGAAAGACATGGAAGTTGTAAATCTGAGATCTGAGAACTGTCAATTGAAAGATGAATTGAGATCTGAGAAAGAACTGAATGAAAGATTGAATAGACCCAATGAAGCTTTGACTCATTTTGAAAACTTGATGGAAGCATCAAGGAGATCTAATTATTCTTTTGGATTAGGTCACATCAAACAACATACATCTACTGAGAAAGGAGAATCATCTAAGATTGGTGAAAAGAGGAATACAAAGTCAAAGAACAACAAGCCTGTATGCCACCACTATGGAAAATTAGGACACACTACAAACATCTACTGAAGCAAGAATCGTAAGTCCAATACTAAACCTAAGTTCAATAGTTATTGCTTTAACTGTAAGAAGTTTGGACATCAAGCACATGAATGTTTGGCAAAGGCACATAATGCACCTCCCACATCTAGATTTAATGGGTATTGTTACAATTGTCATTAATTTGGACATAGAGCACAAGATTGCAGATCTAATGCTAAACAATAATGGACATCAAAGACACAAGCAAAAACACCAAGGAAGGGTAACACTTACAATTGGGATTATAACATATGGCATAGCTATCATTACTGTGGTGAGTATAGAAATGTTCTAGAAAATTGCATAAAGACAAATTTCAGAGGTAAATCTAAGATTTGGATGAATGGAAGCCTAATTTGCTATAATTGTTTGAAAATTGGTCATACTAGGAAAATTGAAAAACAAGGGTAGCTGCTCCCACTGTTGAGAAGATTAGAGCACAGATGAACTAGACATGGATAAGGAAAGTAGAGCCATGCAATAGTGAAGATACTAAAGCCAAGGTCACCCAATCCAATGGATCAGGTTATCCCACCATCACTAATTAAGAAAAAAAAGGTATGTAAAGAACTGTGTTTATATCTCATATCTTTTATCAGTTCCTAACATATAAAAGTGCAATAGTCCATATCTGCATATAATAAGATGCATCGAGACATGTTTTGAGTTATGTAGCGAGCAAAGTCAAAATACACTATAGGTGCCGAGCAACAGTATATTTCTAATTTATGATGAGTAAGTTTTGTTTGATGACGGAGAGGAAAGTGAATTTTGTGAGTCGGCCGAGGACAGCTGTTTGGCACTCACTCAATGGAAAGAACATTTAATGCTGACCAAAATTTTGACCGTTGGAACCTATATAAAGGGAAGAGCTATTTCATTTCCTCTCACCATGCAATTAATAATTTCATAAGAGCGATTGTGCATTTGTGAACTTGAATTTTGAAAATATTTTTGAAGATTTCTACAGTGTGCCGTCGACAACCTCTTTAGTGGAAAGTGCATATTTTGTTACTTGCCGAGGTACTCTGTTTGTGATCCTTGAAACCCTATTTTTTTTTGTAGAAAATGGCCACAAGTTCTTCTGCACCAGCTAAGAGAATGGAGAAGGAGCTGGTAAATGTTCAATTGGTAAGGAGCGACACCTGTGTGCCTCCTAATTTCTGGGTAGTTCTTGAGAGAACCATCAAGGGTGATCTAACCGGAGCCCTATCATCAATTCCACCAAAGGTACTCATGATCCATGATATTTGGTCATGCTATATGAGAAAGATAAGTGAAGTTGGAGATCGCGAGCTAAGACAATCTTTCAAAAAGTTGTGCATAGACGAAGCCCTAAAAGATGAACACAAACATTTAGCTGAGAGAGGGTTAACTCATGCCCTAGACTTTTCGAGGGAATTCAGAATGAAATGGATCAAGATTTTTCTGTTTCGAACACATGACATGAATATATGGCTAGAGAATGGACCAGTTAAGATTATAAAGGAAATCATCCATCGTGTAACTGGTTATCTAATTCTAAATGAGAAGAAAACCACGAGATGTCAGAGTAAGGAAAACATAGAAGAATTCACTAAAGCCATTTGGAACAAAAGAGGGATGAAGATCTCTACGATTACAGACTTGGAGATTGATTTTGCTGTTAGGGTTATAGCTCATAAGTTTTATCAGTCAAGCCAACTAGACAGTGTCCCCTGCATTGCAGTCGACCAGGCTTGGAAAATTGTGAAGAAGGATCATACCTATGACCTTGCCGAGCTTCAATTAATGCAACTGACCGAGAACCTTTCTTCAATCAGAAAGGCAAAGAACTCAATATGTAAGTTTGGATCTCTGCTCACTTGTATATTTTTCTACATATAGAATACATTTCCTTCTTTTGGAAATATAGTGTGGAAAATAGACAGACCTATCACACAAAAAATCAATGAATTTATTCAGCAATTAGGTGATAATTTTGACAATGTGATGGGAACATATTTTTTAGAATTCAAGAAAAAGATGAGATTAAGGAGTAGAATTCCCAGTTCACTAGTTGAAAAACATTATGAAGATGTATGTTTCCTAGTAGACACATGTTACACCTATGTGTAGGCAGTAGTGCCAAGGGTATCATGGCTAAGGCCATTACCTTATAAAGTAAACATTGATGAGACATCTGCAACAATAACAACTGTATTGGTAGAGGAAATTGATAGTACAATAAAACATTTTGGAAACTATGAAGAAGCTAAGTCCAGGATCACTATGGATTTGAAGGCTGGCACTATGGAGAGGAAAAGATAGAAAATTGTTAAAAATATGAAGAAGATGGTTGGTATTGAGAGTGATGAGGAAGTAGAAGATGCACCTTTGGGCTTATCAACAGGACATGGAGAAGATATGTCTAGTGAAGAAGAAGAGGAAAGTGAACCTAAAGAGGAGGTCACTATGAAAGGAAAAGGGAAGCACCCAGTAGTTGCTAAGGAAAATAAACTAATTCAAGCCAAATCTAAGGCTACCCCTCCTATAGCTAACAAGCCTAGGACAAGAGCATCAACTATTTCAGCACAAGCTGACACAACAAAGGTATATACAAAGAAGATTGCTGGTGAGAGCAGTTCAAGTAAGAGAAAATAAGTTGAAACCAAGGTTGTGCCAAACCAACCTACTAAGAAAATACCAAGGAGGAAGCTATACTTGGAGTCTGAAGATGAGGAGGAGACAATTACTGATGAACCGAGAAACATACCTATAGCATCACATAAACCAATGACAAATATTGATGAGGTATGTAAGAACTTAAGAAGTAATGTTGGTTTAGTCAGATTTAAGTTTATCAAGTATGAGAAGCAAAGCATAGCTAACAAGCATAAGATTTAGGAAGCATTAATAGATATGATATGCACATTCAAGATTATTCCTGTAGAGATAGGAAATTTTATTCATACAGATATTTATGATATTTTGTCTTAGAAATGGCAATATGCACTGATGAATGAAAGACAGATAAGGGAAGGAACATTGGCTAAGGTCATTCCTGACTTAACAAAGAAACATATAGTTAAATTCATAGAAAAATATCAGAGGAAGTTTATTCCTAAACAAAGAGCCTATGCAATTTTGATAAATGATGTTGAAGGTATAGTTCAACAGAGCACCAGAACATGGAAGGAAACTTTTGTGTTAATCACTAAGAAGGCCAATGAGAAAGGTGAAGGAACCTCAGAGTTGAAGGAAATGGAGAAAGAAACTGCTACTGAGTAGACAGAGGTTGAAAATGAACCCCAAAATGAAACAGGTGATGTGGAAATTATAGATTTGACAATGGATAGTCCCATTGATACTACACTTGGAGAAAATAGCATTGTGGATGTCGAGGATCAGAATGAGCTAGCAGACACAGGTATCCAATCGCCCATTTGGGAAACTATGGTCGAGTCAGAGAAAGAAGGATAAAAGGAGGTAATCAATACAAATCCACCTATTTTAGAGGTTGTACAAATAGTTTTAGAGAGTGGAGATAAGATGGAGGAAATTACAAATAATCCTATAGAACAAGAGGCTATACAAGTGTTGGTGGATCTACCACACTCTACAACATCTACTCCCACTGGACCTAAAATAGGAAGTGTACCTAACCAGTAGGAAATATTGACTCAGATGAAGGAAACAATTGAAATTAATACTGACAAAGGTTAAGATATCACAGTACCTGAGTTGAGTATCAGCTCTTCAAAACTCAAAAGGAAGAAGTCACATAAGAGAAAGTCACCAAGTCCAAGTTTCACTTTGGATGAAGTGATTGTGATTCCTAAATGGGATACAGATAACTTGACATATAAGCTGATTCAAAATCTTCAAGACCTTTTGAAGAGGAAGAAGAAACAAGAGGAACTAAAGAGAGTGCACCAACAAAAGAAAGTGTTATATGAAATGAAGGATATTTTTGTTAATGCTTTTGATATAACAGATATTAATGAACAAACATCCATCTTGGAATAGTTAGTCCATATTGTGAAGAAAGTTAATGATGAAAATATTGAGGCAAATGAAAATTTTCTACAATGGTCCGAGATAAAATTTGAGAACAAAGTTTTGGAGAAAATATCAGCAGAGATTTCTATCAAACAGGTTGAACTTTCTTCTCTTATTAGTATTCTTGAGGAAGTTGCAAATAATGTTTATTCCTTGTATAAAAAGTTATGTGATATAGAATTCTTTACCAAGGATAACCAACAACTTATTGAGAATTTTCAACTAGCTTTGAAGTCAATAGGGAGTACATTGAGTATGGATGCTAGTTCTAGCTCCTTACGTTTTGACAAGTTGACTCATACACAGAGGAGATTCGCGGAGCTTATGGCTGAAGATGACAGAATAAGAGAAAAGTTAATAACTATTCAGACTGCCTTAATACCTCATCTGGAAGTTATACAGAAGGAACTTAAAGCTGAAAATGAATTAGTCAAGAGGGATTCTCATCTTTCTACAATAGATAGTTTGGTAAGTCTAGCTGCTGAGCTAGAAACTAAGTTACAAGTTATGAAGTTTGTCAAGGATAGTTGGGATACAACATTCGCACTAACAGTAAACTTCATAATTCATTTTTGGATAAGCATGAATTAACCCTTGCAACTATTAGTGACAAAAACAAGGGGGAATCAGATAAGGAAATAGATAAAGATGTGCAGAATCAGGCATAATATTTTGTAAGGCATGTATATTATGTAATTATGAAGTATAATCTTAGGGGGAGTATGTTGTGTACTTAGGAAAATTTTTGTGGATGTAAAGAAATGATAAGTGTGTTTTTTCCACTAATATCAAAGGGGGAGATTGTTGATCTCTAAGTTTTGTTGATCATTAGTGTCCCACACTTAGTCATTTATCTAGGCAGATCAGCCGGTCATCACTGTGACTGAGCTATCTAGTATAGGCCGAGCTATCTGGCATAGTCGTTGCCAAGAAAATAATGGTTTCCGAGTGACTCAGAAATAAAGCAAAAGTTGATCATGTTCATGCCGAGCGCCAGAGTCTAAATGTGCCGAGCAAGACAATTTTGACATACATGTTAGGAATGACACAAACTTTAAGGTAAACTATTTTGGGCCAACTTGTTCATGCATTTAATGATTTCAACGAAGTTAATTACACTTTAATTAATTGATCCCAATGTGTGGCATGAAGGCAATCATAAAATTGGAATGCCCAAGTGGCATAAGCTTTTGATCCTGATCGTTGATCTAGATCTAGGTGTGAGATTCGTAAAGTATATAAGATTGCTTCTTGAACCCTAAAAGAGTGGTGTAGGTGTGTATGAGAGGAGAAGTGTATGGGTACATGAGAGATGTACAAAAGGTTATTTTGAGAGAAGTATAGATCTAGTAGAGTGAAACAGTAGTGAACAACATAGTAAAGACATATTATATTATTAGATCAAAGAAGGTATTGGAAAGAGGAGATCTGTTATCAACATCAGAGTGCATAATGAAGGATCAGTTCTTGAGACATTCTAACAGGTGTATTAGGTGAAATCTCTTAACAGAGTGGTTCTAACAGACCTTTCTAAATCTCTTAGCGGAGTACTTACTTTATTCTGAGTTTTAAATCCTTTTACAAGGTAGATTGTAATGATCTATAGCTCTTAACCAGGAAGACCTTTAACCAGGTAGATTACATATTGTGATCAAACTTTGTAGCCCTAACAAACATGCTTTATTGCTACAGTAGTGAAGATTTTTTTTGGTGTCATCCCCACCCCAGTTTTACCTTATTGGGTTTCTGGGTTACCAAAATTCTGTGTGTTGAGTTATTTATTTACTGTCATGGATGCTACTAGTTGATAGTTCAATTACATTTATGTATGTTTGTGAATCAGTTTTATTTTAAAGGATAAAAGTTTTAAGATGTGATTCACCCCCCCTCTCAGTATCTTGCTTTCCCATATTGTATTTCCAACATATATATATATATATATATATATATATGTTGGAAATACAATATGGGAAAGCAAG
>MU227615.1:407083-426543 GCA_018584345.1 Thuja plicata | reverse complement strand
AAAATTTTGATGACTTTGAAGTTTTTTTTCAAAATGCCAAACTAATGTCAAAGGGGGAGATTAATACTCCTAAATAGAGTTTGTTGTCATTAGTTTTCTGCAAATTCATATATCGGTGAAAGAAATCAAAGAAAGGAATTCATACAATGAAGAAGACATAGTTGGTAAATGCAACCAAGACAACCACCACACACAAAATAGTTATCATGTACCAAGAAGGTATCAAGCAACGAGAAAGCTACACATACTGAGTCATGCAAAGATAGTTACCAAGCACTCACATACACCGAGAAGAGAGTACAAAGTTATCGAGTAAGCACAAGAATGTTTACTAAGCGCTCCAGAGCTGACATTTCATTTGAAATTAGATAAATTGGATCTGGACACCAAGCAAGAAGTCTTGCACAAAATTTGAGGTAAAAGTTAGTTGATTCATTAGGACTCCAAACACATGATTGGAAAGGATCATGAGGTAGATCCACTAACAAAATTTTAGAAGGCATACAAAATTGGAGATGTACCCTAATTTTAATCACTTAATCTCCAACATTGATTCTTGATGCCCTAGATCTAGTTAACCGCCTGAATATTGTATAAGATATCAATTTTGAACATTGAGCAAAAAAAGAGAGAAAGAGATGACATTGCAGAGGGTTGACATTGTTGTTAACATTGTTGATAGAGTTGAAAGAGTTTATGAAGATGTTGAAAGGTGAAGTAGAGGCTAGGTATGCAGAATGAAGCATAGCTTATGATACTAAGATACCAAGTGCAAAATAAGCTAGCTGAGATTTAGAACACACTGAGTCTAGACATCATTTGATTGACATACCTTTATCAGACATTTTGTAGTAATTTTTTTTTTAATCAATGAAGTACAAATCCCGCTTGTGGGTAGGCCCTAACAGGTCTTATATTTTGTAAATCCTTTAACCAGGTACATCTCTTAGATTAGAGATTGTAAAATCCTCTAACAAGGTAGACTGAATAAGTCTTTTATTCTCTAAACCAATTATATTACTCCTAATAGGGTAAGCTATCAGAAGTAGCTAAATTTTTAGCTCTAACTGAAAAACCTTTTTACTATAGTAGTGAAAGATTGTGGGTGTCATCCTCACCGTTGTTTTTTCCTCTAACAAAGGATTTATGGGTGACCAAAATCTATGTGTTATGTGTTGCATATTTTATGGTCTATAATATTTACATTATGTTCATTATATGCATTGTATTCAACTTGGTAATAGATCAGAATGAATCGTTAAAAGTTTTAAGGGTACTGATTCATCCCTCCACTCTCAGTACATAAATTTCCTAAGTTATTTCAACTATACTAACATATATATATATATATATATATATATATATATATATATATATATAAGAGAGAGAGAGAGGACAATGCAGATAGATGATTGGGATTGAGACATCATATGAACCTCACCTAAGTGAGTAACTATGACTTCGTCCCAAGTCATGCAAGAACATTAGAGATATACCCACACACACAACATGTAGCATCAATATAAACAAGGGTTAGAAACACAATCCATTGGGTTAGTCTCATAGTTAAATTATATAACTGAAGAGATAGCCAACTCATTATTCCATATGTATAAAAAGCAATAATCATAAATAATTAAATCTAAGTATTTGAGAAACATAATCTGATGTCCATGTCATATCATCATCTATATCTATCCAAATGAAACATAATCATAATCATAAAGTCCACCTATGATAACATAAAAATGTCTAGTCCTAAAATGAAAAGAAAAGTCATCTGAGAGGGTATTATAGTTATCCTTTCATTATTTTAAATGACATGTATAATTAAGTGTGGTGATATATAGTACATGGTTTCATTAAGACAAAACTTCACTATAGTTGAGTCATGCACTACTTTAGCGATTCCCACGAGTGATGATTCTATATTTCTTATTTTAGGGATTGGTTTAGTTGGCATGGATGAAAGACACTTTTACAATGATATGTTGTGTGCCTTCATTGCCACCTAATATTTTCTCTACTAAATATTATGCATATAGAACTCGGAAAGAAAATTGAATTTACTACAGTATAGTCAGCATTCCAGATCCTGAAAATAAATTCCTAGTTTCCCTTTAAAATATATACCATAACGTATGATTATAAACATTTTTTCATAATTTATCTTCTGAGGCTCCCAACGAATAAGATATCATCAATATATAATACAATTATAGGAAATGACCACCATAAATTTTATAATAAACATAGTGATTTCATTTAGAATGCTCAAATCCAAAACTAAACACATATGTATCAAATATATAGTACCACATCCCAGGACTATGCTTGAGGCCATAAAAATATTTTCTCAATTTGAAAACTGAATTAATTTTATCTTTTACCATGTAGTTTTCCAACTATGTCATGTAAATATCCTCCTCAAAATCATCATGAAGGAAAGCAATTTTCTCATCCATTTGTTCAACCTCTAAATCATAACCAACAACAATAGATAGAAAAAATCTAATGGATGCCATTTTTACAACCGGAGAAAATATATCACCATAATAAAAACCATCAACCTAAGGGTAGCCTTTTACAACCAACCTTTCTTTAAACTTCTCAATACCTCCATTTGAAACAATATTTTTCTTAAACATTCATTTACAACCAACAAGTTTTCATCCTTCAAGAAATGGTACAATATCCCATGTTTCCTTCTTTTTCAAAGCTTCCATTTCTTCATCCATATAAATTTATAGGATTTTGCATCATTAGTACCTAATTCCTCTTCTATAGTTCTAGGTTCAACTATGTTAGCATTCAAAGAAAAATCCATCTCCAATCATCAGGCGAATACCTTTCAGGTTGTTGTTTATGCCGCATAGACCTTTAAACAAACTAAGTTGGAATTGTTTTCTCCTCTCATAAAGACTTAGAGCTAGACGTGCTCTCCTCAAACTCATATCTATATAGGGTTCTAGATTCATCTTTCTCAGGAATAGAAGGCAGTTGAATCACATCTTCCTTTTTTATTTTTTCAGACTAGAATATAATAGGACACTTAGCTTCTCAAAAAATAACTTTACTATGTATTACATTCTGTGTGATAGGGTCTCAAATCTTATATCCTTTCACACCATAACTTTATCTAATTAAGATACATTTCATAGCTTTTCTCTCCAACTTTGTTCACTTCTTGTTTGGCATATTGGCATATACCTTGTAGCCAAAAACTCTAGGATTTCTCAATGAATTTGTATGATCTGACAATACCTTGATAGGAATTTTATCAAAAATAGATGATGTAGGAGACCTATTAATTTGGAAACAAGAAGTATCAACATATTCATCCCAAAAATTTTGTTCTATACAAGTACGACTCAATGTACTCCTAGCTTTGTCCATTTGTGTCTTGCTTATCTTTTCTGCAACTTCATTTTGTAGTGGAGAATATGGATTTGTCTTCTATATATGAATGTTTCAATCTTTACAGAACTTATCAAAATCATTAGATAAAAATTCACAACCATTATCAGTCCTCAAAAAAATTATTTTCTTGCTAGACTGCAATTCAACCATTACTTTAAATTCTTTAAATCGACTAAAAATATTAGATTTACTCTTTATAAAATATACCCATGTCCTACAAATTATATATTCCTCAATAAATGAAATATAATACCAATGGAAGGAACATCTACAGGTCTAAACACAAAATAATGAATAATATCTAATACACTAAAAGATTTATGAGAACTCGAGTAAAACTGAATTGCAGTTTTATTTTCCACAAATGTAATGCTCAAAAAAATCAAAATCAAGATTGTCATCATTCAAACCTTAAACAAGGATTTTATTTTTCAAGGTCCTTTGACCCTTTTTGCAATGTGACAAAGTCTTTGGTGTTGTAAAATAGCCTTATATCTTGGTAACTTTGAATTAAAAGTGTATCGTTGGAAAATGGAAGCACTTCCATTTAGGACTAGTTTATCCCTCCAAGTAAGTGGTTTGGGGTCATGTCAAATGCCTTGAATGGGTCTTTGACTTGGATCTAGTTTTTCCCGGGTCCTTCCCTATTTTCCACTTCTCTCCTACCTATTTCTGGTATCTTGCTTTGAGATTTTGAGGTTCTTGACTTTAGGGTCAAGGTAAAACTTTTGGGTCAAGGTCAACCTTGGCCTTGAACTAGGTCAAGGTTGTGACCTCAACCCTGACCCAGGGTCTAAATTTCAAATTTCAAAGATTTTTGAATGTCAGGGTTTGGAAAGAATTATATCCTGCTTTCAGGTCGGTTGTTTCAGGCTCAAAAGTGATGACTCTTAAAAATATATTTTATATAGGTCCACTTCTAGGGGTATGAGCCTAATTGGAATTTAATTCTCATATGTCAGCCTCTCTATAAGTTTTTTCCCTAGACTAGTATATAAGGAAGCCTTCTCCTCCCATTTTCAAAAAAAAAGAAGGAAAGGAAGAAGGATCATCTATGCATAATCTATCGAAGTGATCATCTACTTTCAAGAATTCAAGCATTCAAGAATTCAAGCATTCAAGATTCAATTCATCAAGGAGATCCATTAGTATCCATTGAAGGATTCAAGCTCTATGGAGCCCTCTTGTTAAAGATTTCTCCATCCATATCCATTGAAGCTTCTTCCTATCCCAAGAGCCATTCAAGATTGATGTTGAAGATCTAAAGGCAATTGATTTGAGATATCCTAAATCCTACATTCTACATCCATTTGGAGCATCCATACTTGTGGATTCAAGGATTTGAATACTTCACAAGGGTTTCAACATAAGCAAGGTGAATTGTTCTATTTATTTTTTTTATCACTACAATTTAAATTTGATTTCAAGGACAATTCAAAAACCGGGGTTTGACCAAGGAAAAACCCCCATCCAAACAACCAAAAAAACCTTTTTCTTGCAGGTACAGGTATAGAACAATGAATTACAGAGAAAATTCAGATACCCTTTTTGACAAAATTTTGGGAACCATGAACATATTTTCCATCAGAGCAGTGCAAGTCAAGGTTGACATAAAGGGGTACAATTGTGCCCCCGTATTTGGGTCAAGGTCGACCTTTCTCAGAAAATAAAATGATTTCTGGGTTTTCTCCTTCTCTGTGTTTCTAGGCTAGGGTAGGTTGTAAAATTTCTAGAAAATCAGTACAAACACTAGAAAATAATAATTTCTATATTTGCTATACTTTGAGTTTAGTATTTGTGTTCAATTAAGATTTTAATATTTTCATATCTATTACACACTCTCCTCCAAAAATGGAATGATAGGTTTTCCTCTTTCTTCTTATTTCTAATCGATTGATTTATTTGTGCATTGACCATTTTCTTGTGGTTAATCAATTTGGATCTTTCCTTTGTGAATTTGGGGCTAAGAGGAGAATCTTACCTTCCCCAACTTTTCATATGTAAAGGGTATTATTTATATGTGCAAGTCTCTTGTACCCATTACCCCATTACATTTTATATCTTTACATTTTGGTGAACCCGCTTACGGCAACTCTTTCTTTTGTGGTGTTAGATTTACATTTAAAGTTAGAGCTTGCATGCATATTAGATTATCCTTCTTTTATGTTGTTGCATTTACATTTCAAAAATTTAAAAAATCATGTAAAGAAAAAATACAAAAATATTTATTTGTTCATGCCTTGTATTTTCCTAATTTAGTTTATTTGCATTGCATTGGTGTATGAGCTTTACTACCTCTAGTCCTACTTATAATATCCCAGTTAGAAGAAGTCATAGACTTATGGGTTCCATTGATTCTGAGTCTTCCTCTCCTTTTCTTATGATCTCGAATGAAAATTTGAACACTCATGATTCCAATCCTTCTACGGAGAAAAAATCTTATCACTCATCTCATGATGAGGATGATACTTTAAGAGTTCCTCCTGAAAAAGTCCAAAAAATTTCAACTGAACTTGATAAAATCAGAAATTGGCTTATTCAAGAAAACCATAATCAAGATTTTATTCAAGCTATAGAGGCCCTTAAGAAAGTCCTTTGTGATAGTGATCAAGGTGTTAATCTCTTGCGTGGTATCACTCATCTTGTGCATTTAAATGTCAAACCTTTAGTTCAAGTAGCTCAATATCTAGGACTCACTCCTCTTGTCACTAGTGTGGAACCCTCTTCTATTAGCTTACCTAGCATTCCTACTTACACTCCTCCTTTAGTGACTATATCTCTTCCATATTCCAATCGTCTAACTTTGAATCTTTCACTTCCATCTCTTCCTATGAGTGTTCCACCGGTGTCTCTACCTACCTCACAGCCTTCTTACCATAGTGTTGCTTTTACCTATTCCAACCCTCTTCCAATTGTGGTTCCAAATGTTCCACCAGTTGTGTCTTCCATTCGCACCACTTCCTACACTTTTCCTAGTGTTCCTAATATTTCTATGCCTCCTATTTCTTCTAATGATTCCACACTCATTAGTCTAGCTCAAACCATGTCCTCTTTACAACAAAAAATTGCATCCTTAACCCAATCCAATTTAGGCATTCCTACATGTTACATGGGTAGTCCTTTATCCCTAGACATTATTCGTGCTCCTGTCCCTCAGCAAGCTAATATGCCTCATCTTGAGAATTACAATGGTAAGGGAGATCATGTCACTCATGTTAAAACATTTCAAATCCTTTGTAGTGACTATGCTCATGACCATAGGATTTTAGCCAAGTTGTTTGCTAGAAATTTTTGTGATAAGGCCTTGCAATGGTATTGTTCCTTGCCTCCTTATTCTATTGATAAGGCCTTGCAAGTGTCCTTAACTGATTTGATGTATTATAAACAAAATACTAAAGAAAAATTGACTAAATTTATTGGTAGATTTAAGAATTTGTATGCTCAAATTTCTTATCATGTTCCTGATACTGATATTCATCATATGTTTATTTTAAATTTGCAAAAGGATATTAGAGATAAGATTCTTCTTACTGAATTTACCTCTTTTCAACAACTTTGTGCAGTGCATCATCATTATCAATTACAAGTGAGTCAATTTGAGAGTAACACTCCAATGGATCATGTTCCAGTTGATAACAGTGATTTTGCTCCTAATCCCAACAAGTTTTAGAAACCTAACAACTATGTCAAGATAAATAAGCAAGAAAATGCAGTTGTTGATCAAGTTGTTGCATCCAAGAATGCCACTTCTGCATCCACTTCTTTTCGTCTGAATCATATATTTACTCCTCTTTCTAAATCTTTACATTCTATTATGAGTAAGTTGTTGAATGATAATATGATTAATTTTCCTCCTATTCGACCTCTTTTCCTACTATGATGGCATCCAAATCCTTTGATCCCAAATCCTTTTGTCAATACCATCATCAGAATGGCCATGATAGTGAGAAGTGTTATTCTCTAAAACATAAGGTTCAAGAATTAATTGATTCTAATGCTTTATTTGTTGATAATTTTATGGTAGTGGGAACAAATCTGTTTCTCCTCCTAATCAAAACCTCCAAATCTATACGAATCCTTTGCCAACACATGATACTAATACCATTGTTCAGCCATCTTCTATGGATATTGTTTATGATTCAAAGATGGATGTTCTCAATCATATTGATAACCATGTGGAGCATGTTGTTTTGTCTCAACCTATATCTCTGCCCCAACCTCAATCTCATCCTCTTATTCAAGTTCCTCTGCCTCAACCTCAACTTCAAGTTCCACCTCAACCTAAGCCTAAACTGAAACCTCAACCTAAACCTCAAAAACAACCTAAGAATAAAAGACCCAGGGAACTGTCAATCACCTTTGATGATTATGAGACTAATAAAGCTCCTAATGGTCCCCTCTACATTTATACTAGGATTTCTAGGATACCTACGTGTGTTTGTCTTGTTGATCCTACATCCTTAGTCAATGTCATTACTGAAGAAAACCTTTTTTTTGAAGAACTTACAACATGATTGTTATAATACATCTAATGTGTGGATCCAAACTTGTAATGGTTTTCTCTATCCATCATTTGGTTCTATTAACTTGCCTATTGAACTTTGTGGTAAATTTGTGGACACTACTTTCGTTGTTGTCCCTACTTCTGATTATTTTCAAGTTAAGCTTGGTTTGCCTTGGTTGACTGCCATGCATGTCATTGCTTCTCCTATCCATAAGTGTATTAAGTTCATTCATGATGAAGAAATGAAAATAATTAATCATAGTTTATATCAACCTTCTAGGCCTAGGGATTGTGCTACCCTTGACTTCTTTTGGCCTTCATTACCTAATTCATTTTCTTCTCGACCTGATAACATTTTTCTCTCATATTAAGCCTATAAACATCACAAGATTGTTGAGTTAGGCATGCCTTGAATGGATCTTAACCATGGTCTTTTGCCTATGCCTTCCATACCTCCTTTATCCATTGCTTCTATTTTTGTTAATCAAGCTTAGGTAGTGTTGATTTTCAGCCTACTGAGAATCCTACTAATCCTCCTATAGAACCTATGAAGGAACCGATTGTTGTTCCTCCTAGTTCTCAACATATTTCAAACAAGACAAAACGTAACCAATTTTCCAATGAATATCTTAAGAAGCATAAGGCTCAAGCTAAGGCCCGTGCCTCTGTTCTTCATTGTTCTTTACCTTCTTTTGACCAACCTATGCTTGATGTGTTGGAAGAAGTTAATGTTAATAATGATGTTAAGATGAATGATTATGATGATTCTATTTGTATCTTAGATTCTATTTTGATTAATCTTGATGAAGAAGATACTCTTGATGATCCTATTGATGCTAATGATGAATATGAGACTATTTATATTGATATGATTTATCTAATATGCTTTCAACATAATTGATAATTACACCTAGTATCGAACACCGCGATTCTCAAGAGGATCCTTGTTTGGAACTAGCTATTATTCCTACTATGTTGGATATAGTCCCTCTTGCGAGTTTCCCACCTTCCATAAATGATATAGAATGAGATGGGGAGAGTAGGTGATGTGCTTGATTGGCTTGTCCTCCATGGTAGCCTTTTATGTGTTTTTTGGACTTATTCTGCTTCTCCCGTAATGTGTTTGTTAAATGTTTATTAGATTCTTTTATGCGACCCTTCTTACTTTGTTGGTACAAGGTGATAAAGGAAACAAACATGCTGTACTATTCCTCTATATGTATCTCTATTTTTCTATATGTTTTTTTCATGTTATGTTGTACTTGTGCTATTGTTCATAAATTTTTTCCTTGTGTAGTCCGCTTGGATTTGCGACATTGTAGCATTGATTCTTTTTGGTCTCCATGTTGTGGTCCAAAAAGAATCTTTTTCATAACTCTTGTGTTTTATTTCCTCCATTGTGATTATAGTTCTACTTTCTTTGGGGAATGATGTCAATTCATTTGCAATAATATCATATATAATAATAATAATAATAATAATCATACTGACCCCATGGTAGGTAGATCCCTTCTGTGTTCTATGTATATTTATGTGGTATTTCCCTTGATTTGTCTTTGCTTGGGGCCATCTCGTAGTGGAAACATAATCAACGGAGTTGGTTATGTTTATGTCAAATCCATTGCTCATGTTAAAGTGTTAGCAATAAATTTAACATGGGGGCATACACTCTGCTCACTTTATGCACACACGCACTTCCAAAATATTTTTGAACTTAAAACTTTTTTTCCCTTTATGAATTAGAGACTAATCCTTAAAGCATGGATTTTTACCTTATAGGATCTCTTGATCCCTCCAGTTTCAATTTATAAAGTTTTGATCCCTTAAGGTCGGAAGGTGTCCTTAAGACTGGATCTCTCTAGTTTTGGCTTTGCTTTTTTGGAATATAATATTCCTGAGGGCTAATCCTTGATGGGTTGACTAGTGAGTAGCCACATTCACTAGGTGGTTCAACTCCATCTTTCTAATTGCACTATTTCCTTGTGTGATTCACAATGGGACATATGTTCTCGTTGGGTGAGGTAATCACACCCTCTCTCACTTTTTCTTTGACTGGTGATGTCTCTCTTATTGTAATCTTGGGGTTGACAAAGTCTTGATTCCCTGGGGGCTTGAGGATTGCTTTGTCCCTTTGATTTAAATAATATTATCTTTTATTTGTGATCTCCTTTACCAAGATTTTGCATTGATTCCATACTCTTGCTAAAGTGTGATCTAAATGTATCATCAGAAAATGGAAGAAATTCCATTTAGGACTATTTTATCCCTCTGAGTAAGTGGTTTGGGGTCATGTAAAATGCCTTGAATGGGTCTTTGACTTGGATCTGATTTTTCCCTTGTCTTGCCTTGTTTTTCACTTCTCTCCTACCTATTTTTGGTATCCTGCTCTGAGATTTTGAGGTTTTTGACCTCAAGGTCAAGGTCAACCTTCTGGGTCAAGGTCAACCTCGACCCTGACCCAGGGTCTGAATTTCAAACTTCAAATATTTCCAAATGTCAGGGTTTGGAAAGAATTATTTTCCACTTCTGGGTCGGTTGTTTCGGGCTTCGAAGTGGCGACTCTTAAAAAGATATTTAATATAGGTACACTTCTAGGGGTATGAGCCTAATTGGAATTTAATTCTCATATGTCGACATCTCTAGAAGTTTGTGCCCTAGATTAGTATATAAGGAAGCCTTCTCCTCTCATTTTGAAAAAAAAGAAGGAAAGGAAGAAGGATCATCTACGCATAATCTACCGAAGAGATCATCTAATTTCAAGCATTCAAGCATTCAAGATTCAATTCATAAAGGAGATCCATTAGTAGCCATTAAAGGATTCAAGCTCTATGGAGCCCTCTTTTTGAAGATTTCTCCATCCATATCCATTCAAGATTCTTCCTATCCTAAGATCCATTCAAGATTGGTGTTGAATATCTAAAGGAAATTGATTAGAGACATCCTAAATCCTACATTATACATCAATTTGGAGCATCCATACTTGTGGATTCAAGCATTTGAATCCTCTACAAGGGTTTCAACATAAGCAAGGTGAATTGTTCTATTTATTTTGTTTATCACTGCAATTTCAATTCTATTTCAAGGTTAATTCCAAAACCAGGGTTTGACCAATGTAAACCCCCCATCCAAACAACAAAAATACCCCTTTTTTCTTGTAGGTATAGGTACAAAATAGTGAATTACAGAGAAGATTTGGATACCCTTTTCAAAAAACTCTCAGGATCCGCGAATAATTTTTTTGTCAGAGCAGTGCAGGTCTAGGTCGACATAAAGGAGTACAATTGTGCCCCATATTTGGGTCAAGGTTGACCTTGCTTAGAAAATAAAATGATTTCTAGGTTTTCTCTGTCTTTGTGTTTCCACGCCAGGGTAGGTTACAAAATTTCTAGAAACTTAGTACAGACACTAGAAAACAACAATTTCCAGATCTTCTATACTTTGAGGTTAGTATTTGTCTTCAATTCATTTCAATTAATATTTTAATTTTTTTAGGATCTATTAAACACTCTCCTCCAAAAATGGAATGTAAGGTTTTCCTCTTTCTTCTTATTTCTAATCGATTGATTCTTTAGTGCATTGACCATTTTCTTGTGGTTAATCAATTTGGATCTTTCCTTTGTGAATTTGGGGCTAAGAGGAGAATCTTACCTTCCCAAAATTTTCATATGTAAAGGGTATTATTTATATGTGCAAGTCTCTTGTACCCACTACCCCATTACACTTTTCCTCATTAAAAAAAGAAAAAGCACTCTTAGGTACACAAAATCCAGGACCATCTTTCAAAGGAAAAACCCTCACCTTTTCTAACAAAGTATCTATTGATTTTTTCTTCATAGAAGTATTATTACAATTATGAGTGTATGAATCCAACTTATACAACATGCCAACTGTGACACCTTTTTCAATCACCATAACATGTCTCACCATTTTGCATCCTACATTAGAAAAGACTACATGTATGCTTGAGCCTATCATTTTTCTTATAGATAACAAATTTTATTTTAGTCTAGGGACATGCAACACACCATACATCATTCTTATTCTACCATCAATAAACTTGATTATAACTTTAACTCAACCAACAATATCTAAATGAGAATTATCACCTAAGTACACCTTATCTCCATCAAATTTTTCATACTAAAAAAACCAATCTTTATTAGAGGTCATATGAAAAGATGCACCTAATTCAATTAATTAGCAAGCATCATCACCTACATGAGAACAACCAAATTTTCAATGAATGCATCACTATATTCCTTCTCAGACATAGAATTAGGATCAAATGTCTTCTTTTTCTTATTTTCTTCTTTGCACTCCTTTGGATGAATCCTCACTTACATAAATTCTATCAAATGACTGTGGACTTTCTAGGAGATTTTTATCTCCCCTTAGACTTATATTTATCACACTTCTCATTCTTCTTACCATTTTACTTAGGTATTCCATGAATAGTTAAGGCCTCCTTGGTGTTCATGGATACCTTCTTCCTCATCCTTTCAGAATGAAAATAACCCGCCACATCTTTATTCTTAAAAATATTAGAATTACTATTGTTGGCCATGATAAGAGAATCCAACAAATCATGCAAAGAACAAAGCAGTATCTGAAATTTTTCCTCATCCATCTTGAATAATACTTATTGCAAATAAATTACCAACATATTGAATACTTCCAAGTGGTTATAAATTCATCCACCCTCCTCTATTCTCAAGGAATAAAATTTCTTCCTCGTGAAAATATTATTCACTAAATATTTGGATTGATACATCTCGCCAAGTTTCTTCCATAGCTTTTTTTTAGAAGAATCTTCATGAACATTGATTAAAATAGACTCTGCAAGGTATAGCTTGGTTTCTTTATGGTTCATAAAATCATATTTAGTAACCTCAAATAGATTTGCGAGTCTCAAGACATTCTCATCAATAATATCCCGTAGATCTCAATCTATATTAATAGATCATCCATTTTTAGCTTCCACATCTGAAAATGATTTCTAGAAAATTTCTCCACCTCTAATCTGCCAGATGAACTTGCCATCTAAAAATACCTACAACAAGATCACAAAATATCTTCTACACAAGTTTCCACATAAAACCATATTAGTTACAGAAAACCTAACAATCCTGAAACCAAATTTGATCAAACTTTGATACCACTTTTAAGGAAGCTAAGGTAACAAAACAACTTCCTACACTAACCTTGATAGGAGGTTTATGTAAAAAAATTCTCTGATCTTTAAAAGAGTTATAAAATGTAGCACAAATAAATATAAATAACATGCATGTTGCAACACAATGATTTACATGAGAAAAACCCTTTTAAGAGAAAAACCCCACACTCCAAAAACCACCTAATATATTATTCATAAATTAATAATAGGTTATGATATAATTGCAATATGACACAAGGAGAGTCAAGGAGGTGGGACCAAAGGCACTCCCAAGTACCAAACCACCTTGCAGAACCAATGCAGAAGCCAAACAACACAGTGAGAGAAGAAACATCAGAATCCTTTATATTAATTTGATCAAAAATATTACATTCTGGGTTGTAAGGCCTTCCTATTTTCATCCATATATTCAATGAATTACAATTAGATCTTCACACCACAGAGATCACAAACCTTTGATCTCAATATCTGAACATTTTGCTTCTTCCCTTCGAAAATATCTCTAAACTAAGAACATACAAAATAATATATACAAGATTCCACCAAAGAGATCGACGCTCAAATCCATAAGGGAGACCTAGATTTAGGTTCACATAGATCCCAATGAGAGACTCCAAATCAATTCAGCAATGGAAATTAAATGAAGAAGTCAACCAAAGATCCAACTCCCAAAATAAGCATCTCGAGCAGGAGATCACCGAAAATCAGTAACCATCAGTAAGAGCATAACTGAGAAATAGAAGACCAACCCGAGTGACAGAGACAAGCATGATCGAGCAATAGGAAAAAAACATGAGCATCAGAAGAGAAACTCAAGAAACAAAAAATAAACAGGCATGCCCGAGAAATAGGACCCGAGTAGCAGAACTAAGCGTTATCGAGCGACAGAAAATAAGCATGCCTGAGCAACAGAACCTGAGAAACAGACAAGCTTTACCGAGAAATAGAGCCCAAGTAGAAGAGTATTTCTCAAGCAACTTCTAAACAAAAAAAAACATATTTTTGGTTGAGCAGGATTGCCAATGATCCAAGATCCTCCTGCATCAGCACCTGGGGTTACAAGAAATGATTCCCCAAATCATGTATCAGGTCCAACCTAAAATGAAACCAACTTAGATTGAGAAATCCAAGATGAGTCCTCAATCGATCTGTTCTTCCACTTTACCAGATATTCCTTGTATTCCTTTCCTCTTGTGCTTCTGCCAACTCTTTGTTTCAAAATATTTTCAACTTCCTCTATCTTCTTCTTAGGATAATCACATGGTACTATTACTTCTTCATCAGGTTCATGATATTCATACAAGTCTAAAATATTTAATATAGGTGATATATCCATGTCATTAGGTAATTCAACTTCATAAGCATTTCCACTGTCAAATCTTCTCAATATTTTGCAAGGACCAAATTTCTTCATCTTCAGTTTACCATATGTTCCAATAGGAAATCTTCCTTTCTTCAAATGAACCATTACAACATCACCAACTTCAAATGTTTTATGTCTTCTTGATCTGTCTGCACTATCTTTGTATTTCTAATTACTTTTCTCCAGCTTCTGTTTTACATCTTCGTGCAATGTCTTCGTGAACTCAGCAAATTCTTCTGCTTCAGCACTTATTTTCTCTTCTCCAAAAATGTCTATCAAATCTGATATACCTCTCAGTTGTGTTCCATGGACAATCTCCAAAAGTGTCTTTCCAGTACTTCTATTCATTGAACTGTTTGTATGCAAATTTTGCTTGTGCCAACATCAAATCCCAATCTCTTGGTGTGTCTCCAACTAAGCATCTCAACAAATTACCCAAAATTCAGTTTACAACCTTTGTTTTCCCATCAGTCTGTGGATGAAATGTAGAACTAAATTTTAGTTCAGTATCCAACTTTTTCCAAAGTGTTCTCCAAAAGTAGCTTACAAATTTACAGTCTCAGTCAGAGATGATACTCCTTGGTAATCCACGCAATCTAAAAATTTCCTTAAAGAAAAGATCTGCTATATGTACTGCATCTGATGTTTTCTTACATGGTATGAAAAGTGTGATCTTAGAAAATCTAACCACAACAACAAATATAGAATCATTACCTCTCACTGTCCTAGGTAAGACAAGAACAAAATCCATGTTGATATCACTCCAAGGTTTCTCAGGAACAATAATAGGTGTATACAAACCAATATTATGACTTACTCCTTTTACAACTTGACAAACTCCACAACTTCTTAGAAAATTCTGAACATCCTTATACAACTAAGGCCAAAAATACCTCTCCTTCAGCAAAATCAATGTTTTATCAATACCAAAGTGTCAAGCCAATCCGCTGTTATGTTTTTCCTTAATAAAATTAGTTCTCATTGAACCTCTTAGTATACACAACTACATACCTTTGAACAACATATCTTCCTAAATGAAATAGTCTTCATACTTGATTGATTTGAATTAGGTAGTGTGGACACTCTCCATTGCTCTGAAAAATCGGGATCACCTTCATACAAAATATTCATGTCATAAAAAACAAGAACTTCAATTCTCATTTCATTCAAAAAAGATCTTCTTCTACTCAATGCATCAGCAACTCTATTAGAAACTTCACTCTTATGCTTAGTCACAAATGTAAAGCTTTGCAAATACTCTACCCATTTCATATGTCTCTGATTCAACTTATTTTGACTACTAAAGTATTGTAAAGCCTTATGATCAGTATACAACACAAATTCATTTGGCATCAAATAATGTCTCCAATTCTTCATAGCTTGCACAATAGCATAGAACTCCTGATCATAGACAAAATATTTCCTTTTTTCATCATTCAACTTTTCACTAAAGAAAGCAATAGATTTACCTTCTTGAGTCAACACAGCTCTAATTGCACTTCCACTTGCATCACATTCAACTTGAAATACCTTATTGAAATCAGGTAAGGCTAACACAGGTAATTCAACAACCTTCAACTTCAAAGCTTCAAAAGTCTTGTCAGCTCCATGTGTCCATTTGAATTCTCTTTTGTCTCCTGTCATTGTCTCAGTCATAACATTACAAATAGAACTAAAATTTCTGATAAACTTCCTGTAAAAACTTGCCAATCCATGAAATGATCTTACCTTAGTGACATTTTTAGGTGTAGGCCAACTCAATATAGCTTCAACCTTCTCAGGATCCATCTTCAAACCATTAGCTAAAATTACAAATCCCAAATACACAAGCTCTTCTTTCACAAAGAAACACTTCTTTAGATTTATCAAAAAAATTTCTTCTTTCAATCTCTACAACACTTGCCTTATATGCATCAAATGCTCTTCTCTAGTATTACTGAATATAAGAATATCATCCGAATACACAATCACACACTTATTTAAGAATTTCTTCAAAATTTTATTCATTAACCTCATAAAAGTACTTGGTGCATTAGTTAAACCAAAAGGCATAACAAACCACTCATACAAACCTTCCTTTGTCTTGAAAGTAGTCTTCCATTCATCTCCTTCTCTAATTTTGATTTGATGATATCCACTTTTCAAATAAATTTTGGTAAAATATCTTGCTCCACTCAAACAATCCATTATGTCATCCATTCTCAGTATAGGAAACCTATACTTTACTGTGATCTTATTGATTGCTCTGGAATTAGTGCAAATTCACCATTCTCCATTCTTCTTAGGTGCCAATATAGCAGGTACTACACATGGACTCAAAATTTCTCAGATCAAACCTTTGTTCAACAATTCATGAAATTTTCGGTTAAGCTCTTCATTTTTGGTACGTGTTAACTGATGGGGTGCTTTATTTGGTAAAATAGCTCCAGGAATCATATCCATACAATGACTAATATCCCTCATTGGTGGCAAACCATCAGACACATTAACTGAAATTATCTCCTTATACTTAGTGAGTAACTTTTTAACTTTTGCAGGAACTTCACTTTTGGTATGCTTACTCGGTTTGTTAGGAATCAAAGCACAAAAAATATCATTTCTTTTCAATCCTTAACAAACTGTCTACCTCCCATTAGACAAACTTTCACATATGTACATATCTCACCAACAAATTCTTCAATCAGAGGTAACAAAAATTTCTTCTTACCATCAACCCAAATAAAATATCTATTCAACCTTCCATCATGTATAGCATGTCTATCATATTTCCAAGGTCTACCCAACAAAATATAACAACAATCCATAGGCATAATATCACACAACACCTTATCATAATACTTTCCAATTTTCAGATTCACAAAACATTATTCACTCACCATTAATGTATGTTTATCCTTGATCCATGAGATCTGATAGGGCTTTGGATTTTTCATCCTCTCCAATTAAAATTTTGCAACCATTTCCTTAGATGCCAGATTCTCTGAGCTTCCACTATCAACAATTACCTTCCAAACCTTGTCTGCAACTCTACATCTGAAGTTTGAAAAAACTTTTCCTGATCGAATCTTGCTTATCCTTTTCACTCCATAGTATCCTTTGGATCATGAAATTTCCTTCATTTTTAGCTTCATTTGGTGACTCCTCTTGCACCAATGCATTTCTACTAATACTACCTTTCTTGCTTCCATGTTTACATTCAAAGTATTTCAACTTACAATAAAGTAAGCACTCTGTTAAGAGATTAAGAAAGGTCTACTAGAACCACTATGTTAAGAGATTTTCACCTGATAAAATGATTAGAATGTCTCAAGTATTGATCCTTCATTATGCACTCTGATGCTGATGATGAATCTCCTCTTTCCAATACCTTCTATGATCTCATGATTTGATATAACTTTACCCTGCTTTTCACTGTGTTGTCACTTTTCTTGATCTCTGCTTCTTAACAAAATAACCCTCTATGCATTTCCCTTCAAATTGCAATCACCACACTTCATCCTCTCTCCTTAAACATTCAAAATAGGGTTTAGAAGCAATCTAATATATCTTGTTCGAGTTTGATAGCGAGATCTAAATCAATGATCAAGATCTGATACCCATACCTTGATGGTATTACAATTAATGTTTACAATAGATCATGCATAGGATAAAACAATTAAATGCATAACTAACTCCATAAAAGAATATTAAATGCATACATAAGTCGGCCCAAAAAGCTTATACAAGTTGGCCAGATCACTTATCCTCAAAGTTTGAATCATTCCAGACATGTATACAAAAACTATTCTGCTCGACACTTGACTTCTTTGTCGCTTGACACTTAACATCTCTGTATCCTACTTGGCTCGACAATGTAACTCGAATCGGTAATGTAACTAGGCAAACTGAAAACTACTCAGCAATGTTGCTTGGCCTTGCATAGTTTTAGCTCGGCCACAGTGATAGCTAACTAAAACTGCCTAAGTGAATGACTAAGTGTTGGACACTAATCATCAATAGAACTTAGAGATTAACAATCTCCCCCTTTGATATTAGTGGCAAAAACACTTATCATTACTTCCATTCATTTCATCAAAATATTGCCTAATTATACTAAGTACTCCCCCTAGGAATATACTCGGAAATAATCCATACAAAAATTTTACATGCCTTCAAAAAATTTATATACAAGTGTACCTGTTTTGTACTGATGTATCATACTATATCCTTTCCAACTTCCTTTCCAACTTCCCATTGTTTTTGTCACTGATCGCTGGTGGGGTTAACTTGTACTTATCCAAAAAAAATTTATGAAGCTGCAGGGTGGATTCAAATGTAGTATCCCAGCTTTCCTTAGCAATCTTCATAACTTCCAATTTTATTTCTAGCTCGGCAGCTAGACTCACTAAACTTTCTGCAGTTGATAGATTTGTATTACTCTGTGATAACTCCTTTGCAATTGAAAGTTCCTTCTGTATTACCTTCAAGTGAGGCAATAGGATTGTCTGAATAGTTATCAATTTGTCCCTTATCTGACCATCTTCATCCATAAGCTTGGCTATTCTCCGTTGTGCATTTATCAACTTAGTAAGATGTAAATAACTAGAGGTATTATCTTTACCCAAAGTAGTGCCAGTTGATCTTAAATCTAACTGTAGCTTCTCAACAAGTTGTAGATTATCCTTTGTGAAAAATTCAACATCACATAATTTTCTGTACAAAGAATAAAAATTGGCTGTAACTTTCTCTAAAGTTTCTACAAGAATAGAAAGTTCAACCTGTTTTGTGGCAATCTCTTCTGAGATGTTCTCTAGAACTTTGCTCTCAAATCTTCTCCTGGACCATTGTAGAAGCTTTTCATTGTTGTTCAGTTACCTTCTGTACAATGTTGACTAGCTGATCAATAATTGGAGCTTGAGGCATTTCATCCTCTAAGTCAAAATCCTTTGCAAATATGTCTTTGATGTCATGCAACACCTGCTTTTGCTTTTTTTCTATCTTCATCTCTTCTTGTCTCTTCT
>MU227615.1:378815-402919 GCA_018584345.1 Thuja plicata | reverse complement strand
TTTCACCTATCTTAGATGATTCTCCTTCTTCAATGGTTGTATGTTGTTCAGTGTGACCTAATCCAGAAGAATCTTTAGGTCTTCTTGATGCTTCCACCAGTTGTTCAAAGTAGCTCATAGTAGCATTCAGATCATTCACTCTGTTATTAAGTTCTTTCTCAGATCTCAATTCATCTTTCAATTAACTATTCTCAGATCTAAGATTAACAATCTCCAAGTCTTTCCTACTGAACTCTTGATTCACAAGTAGTAGTGGATTTTCCATGTCTACTTGATTGACTGTCATTGTTTTTACATCATGTGTTCTTTCATCAAGTCTGGTAGTCATCATTATTTTGTCTTCTTCTTCCATAGCCTTGTCATCTTTGAATTTCTTTTTCTGTTCAACAACTTCACATATTCTTATTGATTGGGCTTCTTGTTCCTTTTTCAAGTTTTTGACTTCTTCACATAGTGCAATGTTCTTTTCCAGTAGATCTTCTATTGCTGCATCACTCTTAGTAGAATCTCCATTCTGAAATAGATTTATGGTGTCCTCTTCCTGATAATGAGTGTCATTCATTAGTTTGGCCAAATCTTTCCTTGCAGTCAAGGACTTCTCTAATTCTTGTCTTGTAGTCTCAAGTTGTTGTAGTGCTAGCTGAATATCAATATTTTGATTCTTAATGACTTTACCCATCTTGTAGATCTCAATCTTAAGATCTGTATTCTCAAGCTGATTATGACCTTTTTAGAGAGTTGAGCTCTGATACCAACTGTTGGAAATACAATAATGGGAAAGCAAGATACTAAGAGGGGGGGGGGGGTTAATCAGATCTTCAAATTTAAACACTTAAAACAAATTGATCCACATTCATACATATATGAATATAATGTAATCTCAGATAGCATCCACACAATGAAATAAATAACACATAACACAATAAATTGGTAACCCAGAAACCCAAATAGGTAAAAATGGGGTGGGGATGACACCCACACAATTCTCCACTACTGCAGTAATAAAGTGTGCCTGTTAAGGCTACAAATGTTGATTACAAAATTTAATCTACCCTGTTAAGAGCTAAAGATCATTACAATCTATCCTGTGAAAGGATTTCAACTTACAATAAAGTAAGCACTCTGTTAGGAGATTAAGAAAGGTATGCTAGAACCACTGTGTTAAGAGATTTTCACCTGATACAATGATTAGAATGTCTCAAGTATTGATCCTTCGTTATGCACTCTGATGCTGATGATAGATCTCCTCTTTCCAGTACCTTCTATGATCTCATGATCTGATATAACTTTACCTTGTTGTTCACTGTGTTGTCACTCTGCTTGATCTCTGCTTCTTAACAAAATAAACCTTTGTGCATTTCACTTCAAAATGGAGTCACCACACTTCGTATTCTCTCCTTACACATTCAAAATAGGGTTTAGAAGCAATCTAATATATCTTTTTCAAGTCTGATAGTGAGATCTAAATCAATGATCAAGATCTGATACCCATACCTTGATGGTATTACAATTAATGTTTACAATATATCATGCATAGGATAAAACAATTAAATGCATAACTAAATCCGTAGAAGAATATTAAATGCATACATAAGTCAGCCCAAAAAGATTATAAAAGTGGGCCAGATCGCTTATCCTCGAAGTTTGAATCATTCCAGACATGTATAAAAAAATTTTTCTACTCGACACTTGACTTCTCTATTGCTTGACACTTAACATCTCTGTATCCTACTCGGCTTAGCAATGTAACTAGGCAAACTGAAAACTTCTCGGCAATGTTGCTCAGCCTTGCATAGTTTTAGCTCGGCCATAGTGATAGCCAAATAAAACTTCCTAAGTGAATGACTAAGTGTTGGTCACTAATCATCAATAGAACTTAGAGATTAACAGAAACTTGCCTTTTAATTTGTTTACCATCTTGTCCCATACCTTGATTTTTTCTTTACCTTTCTTCTTTCGATCTAATTGTAGATGTTCCCACCATAGGTATGCATGACCTTTCAACTTTGTGCTTGAAATCTTCAGCTTCTTATCCTCTACCACATTATCATATTCAAAATACTTTTCCATCTCTGTTATCCAGTATATCAATTCATCATAATCCAATTTCCCACTATACTCTGGAGGATTAAACTGAGGTGTGGATTTCAAACTTGTCAAAGCTCTCAGGAATCACTCTTCTTCCTGGTTCATTATAGGTGTAGGTGCAACTTCACCTTGAACCTCTTTAATTTCATCATCACTAACATCATCAAGATGTCTTCCTCTATGTTGGGCTGTCTCAATAGCTTCGAATCTAGCAGCAATCTATCTAAGCATATCAACTAGACCTGGATCTGCAATTCCTCTCACATGAACCATCTTGAATCCCTCTGCAATTATATGTCAGATCACAATCTACTACCCCAAAAAAATACCAACTAGGGTTAGGGTTTACAAGAAGGAACTTAGATCTCACAAATGCTGTGATACCGCCTTACGCAAGGAGAGGCAAGGATATGGGGCCAAAGGCATTCCCAACTACCAAACCACCTTGTATAACCAATGTGAAAGTCAAACAAAACAGTGAGAGAAGAAACAACAAAATCCTTTATATTAACTTGATCAAAATTATTACATGTCAGGCTGTAAGGCATTTATGCTTTTGGCCATATATTCAATAAATTACAATAAGATCTTCATACCACAGAGATCACAGAACTTCGATCTCAATATCTAAACATTTTCTTCTTCCCTCTGAAAAAATCTCTAAACTAAGAACATAAAAAATAATATATACAAGAGTCCACCAAAGAGGCTAGCACTCAAATCCATAAGAGAGACCCAGATTTAGGTCCATACAGATCCCAATGAGAGACTCCAAATCAATTCGGCAATGGAAATTAAATGAAGAAGTTGGCCAAAGATCCAATTCCAGAAATAAGCATCTTGGGCAGGAGATCACCGAAAATAAGTAACCATCGGTAAGAGCATAACTGAGCAACAGAAGACCAAACCAAGTGACAGAGACAAGCATGACCGAGCAGCAAGAAAAAAAACCCAAGCGTTAAAAGAGAAACCTAAGCAACAGAAAATAAATAGGCATGCCTGAGAAACAGGACCTGAGAAGCAGAACTAAGCAATACCGAGTGACAGAAAATAAGCATGCCCAAGAAACAGAACCTGAACAACACACAAGCTTTACCGAGAAGCAAAGCCTGAGTAGCAGAGTATTTCCTGAGAAGCTTCTAGACAAAAACAAACATATTTTTGGTTGAGCAGGATTGCCAATGATCCAAGATGCTCCTGCATCACATTACAAGATTCTCACAGGAGTATCACCAATGAAGATCCAAAATCAATTCAAAAACTATCAGACTCTTAGAATACATCACAATATTCAATCATAATACAATTTCCTCTTAAAATAGGGTTTCCTTTCAGGCAAGCAAAGCACTCATGTATCAACAATACCTTTATATTATTGTAAGATTGAGACATCAATTTTCCTATCAAAGAGCACCTTAGAGTATACTTTTTTCTATCATGGTAATTCAATAGGAAATAATATTTCCTTAAATATTCATGGTTATGTGGATTTTGAATATGTGGGGTGATATTGATAGTATAAGATCCACCAAATCATATGTTTTTATTTTGTTTGGAGGTGAAATCAGTTGGATGAGTAAGAAACATGTTGTGTCATTGTTTCCACTAGTAAAGGTTAGTAAATGAAAACTACACATTCTTGTAAACAATCCATTCAGCTTAGGAGAATGTGTTCAGATATTGGAATAAAAAAAGATATGGCGACAGATTATTGTGATAATCAAATAATGATTTTTCTAGCTAAGAACCTGAATTCATACTAGGACCAAGCACATTGATGTTTAATATCCTTTGGTTAGGGACATGGTTAAGGATGGTAGGGTGGAGCTGATTAAGGTAGATATTTAATAAATGTTGCATATTCTTTAACTAAGGTGTTTGGATACAATGGGCCTCATGGCCCTTAGAAACCAAATTATGGTGTAGATAATCCCTTTTCTTTTCATAGTGACTTGTTTCCTTGTTTTATTGATTCAACCCTCTCAATTTTAAATTTTGTATACTTGACTAGCCATGATGCTCATTCAAATTTGGAGTATATTTTGAAAGGTGAAAATGAACATATAGAGGTAGTAATTTATGTGATGTGTGCATAGGCACAATAAGTATTTAATACCCAACATCCTTTATTATTAGATGGATGTGACTACAACATTGCTGCCAAGGCTTTTCAAATTAGAAAATGTGCATTATTGAGTGAGACCCCTCCTAGAACTAAGTGTGTGAAGTAAAGTGAAACCAATTTATAAGAAATTATTTTTTTATCCAAGCCTATGATTAGGATATTGTACAAGTGCCTAATTCATGGCCTACAATATAACTTTTAGGCTATTTTTACCCTTGAACAAGCATAATCCCTATATAATTTTCCTAGCAACGTTAACACAATAAAGAATGGTTATCCACTCTCATCTATGTTGATTAACTAGTGGAGATGATGAAAAATGAGTGATAATGAGTATACATGTTTGTAGAAATGGTTAGATCAGTTATTATTTTGTCATTGATGTCAAGCAGTTCATTTACTGATTTTTATTGAGTTACCATATCATAAGAAGGAGAAGTTAAATGGGTGACAAATACAGATCAAACAATGATGAATTAAAGTTGATATAGTTGTTTGCTACTATATATTTGATGTTATCAAGTCAGTACACTTGATTGATTTAGTCAGAAATTGCAAAGAGTTAAGTTATGAATGAAAAAAGTTACTCTACCGAGCTAGACCAAGTTAGTCGGTATAGAGTTGTGTTGATAATTTTTCAGTTACCGAGCACCGAGCACCAAGCATCGAGCAGTGAACGAAGTTAGTTACTGAGTTGCAAATAAAATTATTGAGCACAGTATATTGATTGTAAATGATGATAAAATTGAATTAAATACAAAGCTATGATGATCTGGATGGAGATAAGAATTAAAGGAAGTTTGTTAGAAGATCTTCTAGCAAGAAAATTCAATGAGAAGATCTAATGTGAAGATCAAGTGCTTAAACCTGATTGTGAGAGTTTCGAGAAAAAATTAAGTTACAAGGTAAAAGTGAAACGGTTTATCGAGTTGAGATTTATGAAGAAGATGATCGAATGAATGAGCACAAATGATGGAAAACCTAAGGAAGGAGATTAAGAGATGAAAGTATGTCTATATAAATGATGAGAAATTAACAAAGATTATGATGCTGGCAAATTGAATTAAGAAGTAGAAGAAGCTGAAGAGCAGAGTTACCAAGCAGAAAAAACAAGAAGAAAGAGAAGAATCTATAGTCTGAAACATAGACAAATGGAGAATGTGATTCCAGTATTCATGTGAGCATAAAGGATCTAAGACAAGCAAAAGGTAGTTGCTATATTTATAGATCAAAGTTTTATTGTTGCTTATTAGCATTTGTAACAGAGAAAATCTCTTAACTGAGTGGATTTAACAATCCTATTTGCAAATCCTAGGCGTAGGTGACCTTCCAAAAGAGTGTTTTAAATTCCTCTAGCAAGACCACTCCTAATAGAGTGAATATCTTAATCGATCTGAGGGAAATCCCTTAATAGGGTGACATTTAGAAAATGTGTTTGTAATCTTTAACATGATAAGTTCATAACCGAGCATACTTCAAAAAGGTACATTTTTATTGTGGCTCACAATTCCCATAGAGGTTCTCCCCATATTGGGTTTCCTCATTAAATCTGGTTTCAACTAAGTTAAATCTGTGTTTACTGAGTTTGAATGATTGTTTTGCATATTATGAGATGTATGTTTGTTTAAGTTATTAAGCTATTTTTTGAATCAGTTATTACTGTATTCAGTGCTACCAAGCGAATTAGTGAGTTGAGTTTTAAGTGTTTAAGTTTGATTTGGTCTGATTCACCCCCCTCTTAGTGGGACCAACAATTGGTATCAGAGCACTGCTTCTCTGAAGTGTTAAGTTTAAAAGGACTTGAGTCAAGATTTAAAGATGTACAAGAGGGAAGCACCAAATTTGAATAGGGAACATTTATCTACATGGAAAAGTAGAATGAGATTGCATGTGTCTGGTATAGGATAATATGGACTTCATTTTCTTGATACTAAACATGTTGCACCGGCAATTGTACCTTTGAAAATCATTGAGAAAAGATAGAAGAAAGAACACACACAAGTTATGATTGAGATAGCTTCTACACTTATCGAACAGGAATATGATGAACTCGACGGATGTACTACTTTGAAAAAAATGTGGGATAAAATTATTTTGACCTATGGTGGAGATCAGCTTGTTCAGAAAGCCAACATAGAAAGTCTGAGTGGTAGATTTGATTCGATGAGAATGAAAGATGGAGAAAACATAATACAGTACAACACTAGAATTAAGGAGATTGCAAAGTCTGTCAGAGGAGTTGCTAGATCCATAAGAGAGGAATATGTTACAATAAAAATGTTGAGAAACCTACTTTGCTACCAAGTTATGCTATTTGAGTATCTTCTATACAAGAGTTGAGATCTATTCCTCAGATGAATGTTTCTCTTGATACTACTATTGGTAAGTTGGTTGCATTTGAGATTAATGATTTTGATAATAGTTTTCCTACTACATCTAAGAGTGAGTCTGAATTTAATTAATCTTTGAAGATAGGAAGCTCTAAGGATTCTAGACCTAGTGATGGATATTTGAGAAGTGCTAGTGAGAGATTTTATAGCTGTCAGGATGGTTTGGAAGAATTATATGCTGCAAATGAATAGAACAAGAGAGAGTTTGAAGCTTTGTTGGCTAGAAGGCTACAAAGAGGCAAAGGAAAAAACCAAGATAAGCTACCCTTGAAATGTTTTAACTGTAAAAAGATTGGTCATTTTGCATCTAAATTCCCTAAGAAAGATACTGAGGAGAAGAAGGATAATAAAGATAAGGACAAAAGAGAAAACAGATTCAAGAGATTCAGAGACTACAAAAACAAAGGTAAGAAATATTGTCATATTGCTAATGAAGATATAAGTGATGATGATTCAGATGATAATGAGGGAAAATAAGTTGTTTATGTTGTTATTAAAGACAATTCTAATGAAGAAGAACCAAGAGCCCTAATATCACAAGTAAGAATGAAACATGGATTATAGATAGTGGTTGTTCACATCACATGACTAGTGACACACTTAAGTTTATTTCCTTGGAAAAGCATGATGGAGGATATGTTAGATTTGGTAATGATGCTCCATACCCCGTGAAAGGAAAAGGTTCTATAATTTTACTAAATAACACAAGATGTGATGATGTTTATTGGGTTGAAGGATTAAAGTATAATATGTTGAGTGTTGCACTGTTAAATAAAACAGATCACCAACTGGAATTTCAACATGGAAGAGTGAAATTTTTTTATTACAAGGAGAATCTGATTGCTATTGGAGAAAAATCTAAAGGTAATTTATTTTATCTTGATACTTCTATGAAGAATTGCCTATTTTCTAAAGTTGAGGATGTTTGGCTATGGCACAAAAGACTTTTTCATGTTAATTTTGACTACCTGATCAAAGTGAGTAAAAAGAATAGAGTAAGAGGATTATTGAGATTAGAGAAACCTGAGAATGTTATGTGCAAAGAATGCCAAATGGGTAAGATGACTAAATCTAGTTTTTCAAGAAAATCTTATGTTACACATGGAATTTTGGATTTAGTTCATATTGATTTATGTGGACCCATGAGAACAAAAAGTTACTATGGAGACATATATTTTACTCTATTTGTGTGTGATTATTCTAGAATGATGTCTATAATGTTTTTAAAAGAAAAATGTAATGCATTTCAAATGTTTGAGTGGTATAAGGCCCGAGTTGAGAAAGAAACTTGAAGACAATTGAAATGTCTGAGATCTAATAGAGGAGATGAGTTTACATTTGACGAGTTTACATTATTTACTAATGAAAATAGAATTAAGAGACATATGTCAGCACCAAGGACACCACATCATAATGGTATTGTTGAGATAAGAAATATATCTATTGTAGTTTGTGCTAGGACACTGATGATTGAGAAAGGTATTTCATAAAACTTCTAGAGAGAAGCTATCAGTACAGCTGTTTACACACTGAACTGAGTACAAATGAAAAAAAGGTACTAATAGAACACCTTATGAAATCTGGTATGATCACAAACCTAATGTGAGTTATTTCAAAGTTTTTGGAAGCAGATGTTATATATTGAAATATTCTAGGAAGGAAAGTTTGATTCTAAAGGGGATGAATGAATATTATTAGGATATTCTACAAGGAGTAAAGCCTATAAGTGTTTGAATAAAGTTACTAACAAAATGGTGGAAAGTGCAAATGTGAGAATTGATGATTTTGCATACAATAATGATGAAGAAAGCAAAAAGGAACCTAAAGACAATGATAATTTTGTATATGTACAACCTGATGTTCTTATCACCTTATCGAGAGCACCTACCAAGGAGGAAGCTGAACATATTTCTCTACAACCGAACGATGTGGATGAAGCATCGAGACCTAATGAGCATGTTTTAGCCAAATATGTGAGGATGCACCACTCCCCGAGCAAGTTTATTGGAAATAAAGATGTTGGAGTGATGACTAGAAGCAAGGTAAGAGACAATACATGTTTGATATCTTCATTTGAGCCAAAGAAAGGTAAAGATGCACTAGATGATGAAGATTGGATGAAAGCAATGAAAGAAGAGTTTGATCTGATAGAAAAGAAAAACACATGGACTTTAGTACCTAGGCCAAAGGATAAAAATGTTATTGGTACTAAATGGATTTTCAAAAACAAGCTGAATGAGAATGGTAAAGTTATAAGAAATAAAGCTAGATTGGTTTGCAAAGGTTATCCACAAGAAGGCATAGATTATGGTGAGAATTTTTCACCCGTTTCTATATTGGAAGAAGTTAGAATATTTCTAGCTTATGTGGCTTACAAAGGATTCAAATTTTATCACATGGATGTCAAGTTTGCATTTCTGAATGGGACATTGGAAGAAGAAGTTTACATTGAACAACCTAAAGGATTCATTGAGATCACAAATAAGAATAAGGTATGTAAGTTACATAAATATCTTTATGGTTTGAAGCAAGCACTCCGAGCATGGTATTTACACTCTTATCTAATCAAAATAGGATTTCAAAGAACAAACTTGATAACAATAATGTTTACTTGAAGTGTGACAGTGACAATAAGGTTTTGATTGCTGAAATTTTTGTTGATGATATTATTTTTGGAGGCAATAACACATTATGTAAGGCATTTGCTGATGAAATAGGAAAGGAGTTTGAAATGTCTATGATTGGAGAGATTAATTTCTTTCTAGGACTACATATATAGAAAGTTGCAGAAGGGATCTATAATACACAAGCTAAGTATATCAAAGAGATCCTCAAAATTTTTGTATGTAATATTCCAAGCCTATTGGAACACCGATGGTCACAAAATGTAAATTATCTAAAGACGATGAAACACAAGAGGTGGATAATACTCTTTACCAATCTATGATTGGTAAACTATAGTATGTTGTTCACAATAGACCTGATATAACACATGTTGTTGGGATTGTTGCAAGATTTCCTTCTAATCCTAAGGAAACACATACATCTGCAGTCAAGAGAATTTTTAGATATCTGAAAGGAACTGAAGATTTTGGTTTATTATACAAGAATAGAGGTAATTTTGATCTGTAAGTCTACACTGATGCAGATTGGGATGGAAACATTGATGATAGAAAAATTACTAGTGGAGGTGCATTCTTTCTAGGCAAAAGATTGGTCACATGGCTAACAAAGAAACAAAGTTGCATTTCACAGTCTACTATCGAGGCAAAATATGTTGCTGCTACCATGAATTGTGTGAATATTGTTTGGATCAAACAACTACTTGAAGGTATGCAAGAGATTATTTCAGATCCTATAACAATTTTATGTGATAAAACAAGTGCTATCAATATATCAAAGAACTCGGTTATGTATTCAAAGACCAAGCACATTTATATCAAGTATCACTACTTGAGAGAACAAGTTCAAGAGAAGAATGTGGTATTGGAATATGTGAATTCAAAAGAACAATTGGTTGATATCTTTACAAAGCCACTACCGAAGGATTCTTTTGAGTATCTCAGAGGTAAATTAGGGGTTCTTCCCCTATCCAATATTCACTAAGTAGCATGAGGCATGTTGCATCAATTCTGTAATTTATTAGAATATCTATTCTTGAATTGATGTTAGTATGACACACTTTAGGTGACTCTTGAAGTTGTGAAGAAATTTTTATATGTAATGAGTATTTGTACATGTAAGGTATAATCCACTCCTGAAACAAGTTTTCAGGAGTATGAATTTTTCGAATTGTTGTCAAAGAGGGAGAGTATCAAATTAATGAATGAATTGATGAAATTTATCCATAAGGTAGCTATTGAAGAAAGAGGGAGAGAATGAATTTCTAATATTTACTCGTGAAGGAGAATCAGAATGTATGCTACAGTATCAAAAGATTTATCCAAGAAGGAGAAAAGTGAACAGTTTGAAGATCAGAAACTGAATATCAACTTAGAGGGAGTAATGATAGAGATTGACAGTATTGAGACTTGCCATCATCAATTTATATAGTACTACTATGGTATTTCCATCAATACCAAAGAGGGAGATTGTTGATTAACTAATGGAGATGATGAAGACTGAGTGATAATGAGTATACATGTTTGTAGAAATGGTTAGATCAGTTATTATTTTGTCATTAATGTCAAGAAATTGATTTACTGATTTTTATTGAGTTACCATATCAAAAGAAGGAGAAGTTAAATGGGTGACAAATACATATGAGATAATGATGAATTAATGTTGATATAGTTGTTTGCTACTATATATTTGATGTTATCAAGTTGGTACACTTGATTGATTTAGTCAGAAATTGCGAAGAGTTAAGTTATGACTTAAAAGATTTACTCTACCAAGCTAGACCGAGTCAGTTGGTATAGAGTTATGGTGATCAATTTTTAGTTACCGATCACCAAGCAGTGAACGAAGTCAATTACCGAGTTGCAAAGAAAATTACCGAGTACAAGATATTGATTGTAAATGATGATAAGATCAAATTTAATACAAAGATATGATGATTTGGATGGAGATAAGAATTAAAGAAATTTTGCTAGAAGATCTATGAGTGAGAAAATTGAATGAGAATATCTAAGGCGAAGATCAAGAGGTTAAACCTAATTGTGAGAGTTCCGAGAAAAGTTCAAGTTATGAGGTAAA
Organism: Thuja plicata; assembly: GCA_018584345.1. Classification (NCBI taxonomy): domain Eukaryota; kingdom Viridiplantae; phylum Streptophyta; class Pinopsida; order Cupressales; family Cupressaceae; genus Thuja; species Thuja plicata. Next base: position 391,618 of record MU227615.1, on the reverse strand, counting down.
AGTGAAATGGTTTACCAAGTTGAGATTTATGAAGAAGGTGATCGAACGACTGAGCGCAAATGATGGAAAGCCTAAGAAAGGAGATTAAGAGGAAAAAGTATGTCTATATAAATGATGAGAAATTAACAGAGATTATGATGCTGACAAATTGAATTAAGAAGCAGAAGAAGTTGAAGAGCAGAGTTACCGAGAAGAACAGAGAAGAAGAAAGAGCATAATCTAGAGTCTGAAATAGAGACAAATGGAGTATGTGATGTTAGTATTCATGTGAGCATACATGATCTGACACAAGAAAAAGGTAGTTTCTATATTTAAAGATCAAAGTTTTACTGTTGCTTATTAGCATTTGTAACAGAGAAAATCTCTTAACTGAGTGGATTTAAAAGTCATATTTGTAAATCCTAGAGGTAGGTGACATTCAAAAATAGTGTTTAAAGTCCTCTAGCAAGGCCACTCCGAACAGGGTCAAGATCTTAACTGATCTAAGGGAAATCCCTTAATACGGTCATATTTAGCAAATATGTTTGTAATCTTTAACATAATAAGTTCATAACCGAGTGTACTTTAGAAAGGTACATTTTTATTATGGGTCACAATTCCCACAGAGGTTTTTCCCATATTGGGTTTCCTTGTTAAATCTGTGTTTATTGATTTTGAATAATTGATTTTCATATTATGAGATGAATGGTTGTTTAAGTTATTAAGTTATTTGGTGAATAGGTTATTACTTTATTTAGTGCTACCGAGTGAATCAGTGAGTTGAGTTTTAAGTGTTTAAGTTTGATTTGGTCTCATTCACCCCCCATCTCAGTGAGACCAAAAGTCTCTTAGGAATTATGAAAGACACACTCGTACTTCCTCTTCTAGCCAACGCCCTCATGGAAAGATTTCTATTTGCTCTAATTCTAGTGTCACCACAATTCCAATTCTATCGAGGACCGTATGGATTTGTATCATACACCTTATCAATGTCTGGTAGGAGGCAATTATAACAATAGCTCTAAGGTTGATGGCCATGTCTTTGTCAAGGATTTATACTATCTGCAAGCTAAGTTTGGTATGTCGCTTCTTAAAACCAGTTCACCATGACTTCAAAAGAGCCCATTCTTGAAAGGGTTGGTTTTAGTTTTGAAAATATGAGATAATTCTTCTTTCATATTTATTATCTCAAGTCTACGACAAACTACAACCATCTCTTTGCACCATTCCATAATAAGTGTCTCTTCATGTTCAGACAAACATAGTTTGTAGACCTTTCTTGGAGGTGGATGTAATCCCACTAACCAAGTGGCGAGCATGGTTGTTGGGATTTTCATTTTTTTGTAGTTGTACTTGTTGACATATTGTTCTATTATATATCTTAAAGTGCAACTGGCATGTTTGATGTTGAACAATCTCATTATTTGGCATTTTTCCCTTAGTTTGAGGTGCAATAACCTCATGCATTCTTGCAACAAATGATGGAGTGCTCTTATCAATAAGTGGAGTTGCATCAAATAGGGGAATGTAACTCATATTTTATGTGTAGGCCACCTTATCGTGACTCCTTTTTTGCTAGGTTAGGATATAGTTTAAGGTATGTTGGTCATCTGCAAAAAATAAGCCACATCGATCAAGAAATAATGAAATAAACATAACCAAGGGGAACATTAATAAATGATGGTTGAAAAAAATATTAGTAAATGATACTTGAAATTTTAGTCATAAGGTTTACAAAGATGCTTGAAAAGAATATTAAAAATTAATTTCTCTTTTGTTAATTACATATTTCATTATTGTGTTGTATATTTTCAATGTGACAAATCTGTATGAGTATTTGTAAAAATTATAATTTAAACACCAAAGACTTGCATTGAGGAATAAACAATATAACTTAAAAACCGATAGATATTCACTGAGAAGCATTAGATCTTCAATCTTGATAACAATCTGGGTAGAATATTACCTGACACTTACAACACTTATAGAGATTCTAGCAAATTGTGTACAACAATTACATTGTTTAGGGCAGATAGATAGTTACAAGCATAAATAATATAAATAAAAGACCATAGACATGCATTGAGGCATAAATAGTATAAATTAAAATTTCATAGACATGCATTGAGAATAATTAAATCTATAATCTTTCTGAAGTGTTGGGTAGAACATTACATAGAACTTACAACACTTACACAACTTGCAAGACTTAAAAGACACAAAAAATTGGATATAATATTAAATGACACTTACAATATTAAATGGGCAGTATGGGACAATGGATAATAATAGTATTTATAATATTAAAATCTCGTAGATATTACTTAAAAGACAATAATTTAAAACCCCATTAATAGTATAATGTAGAACCCCATAGATATAACTTGAAACATTATAACTTAAAACACCATAGATATTCATTAAGAATCATAAATTATATAATTTTCTTGTAACAAATTGGGTAGAACATTACCCAACATTTACAACAATTAATCAACACTTACTATGTTGAACGACACTTAGTGAATTGGGAATAATAATGAACACATAAATACAATCATCTAGACATAAATAATATAATTGAACACTTCATCAAACATAATGGAAATAGGATTGATGACATTATGCACACAGAATATAGAGAATACCTAAAACAATATGAAAATTGTTTCTCCTAATCATTTGCTCCTCCTTGAATTCTTACATGTTGCCACCACTTAAATGTTGAAAGTTGGATGAAATTGGGTTTGAGAACATCAAAACGACTACTTTGAAGGAATGTCATGGTTATTTCAATTGGTTGCATTAATTATTTTTTGGAATGCTTCTTTTAATTAGAGAAATAAATAGATATCCTATTATTTCCATTGTCTTTTTACATTTGATTTACGCAATTTCAAATTAATCCTTAATGACAGAATTGATTCTTTTGGTCAATATCTTGTATGTTGTTGATTGTTTAAATTGTTTCCTTATATTTTTATGGCATCAATGGTGGCCTTAAGGCTTATTGGTTTAGAACACAAGTGGAAGTGACCAGTAGGTGTTAGAGTAATTTAGCAATTGCTCTTTAGTGCTTAAGTTTCACTTAGGCAGTTTCTTTAGTCTTAGGAAAGTTGTTAGAGTAATTTAGCAATTGCTCTTTAGTGCTTAAGTTTCACTTAGGCAGTTTCTTTAGTCTTAGGAAAGTTTCTATTTCCTAGCAGTTGCCCTTTTAGGGTTTCGACATCCTTTATAAGGATTGTCCTCTTTGTATTTCATAAGGAGTTTGTAAATCATTTATTGTTGAATATAGAATATCATTTCTGTCAACATGGTTTTTCATTCTCTGGCCTATCGGCCGCCATAGCTTCGGATCCTTCTCTCTTCTGTCTGTTTCATTCTGTTTATGTGATAGTCATGTATGTAGGTGATCTTGGTTGCATTGCGTTTTAGCAATCTCAACAGTAGGTGGGTGCTTGACTGTGGTCGATGGAACGCATATCAATGGCTTTTGTTTTAGAAGTGTTTTGAAGCTGGAACTCAGTGAAAGTTGATGGATCTAATAAGACCTTGCAATTGGATGAAATTCCTTGTAGCATGGCGATGCGACATCCTTTTTCAATTTTAACATGATCAATTATTGAGTAGTTAATGCTTATGTGTGTGGGAACTTTAAGTCCATTTTTTCCTATGTGTGAGTGCAAAGTTTAATGTCGTGGTCTATTTCTTACCACCATCGAATCAGTATGGGTTTTGATAGGTGTCTTAATAATATGCTCTGACTTGTCAAATTGTACTCATATATTTCTATTTTGGACAAATATACACATATTATGCCCCACTTTTGATGTGTGCATTGTTTCATTTTTTTATCAATGTAGATGGTAATATTTATGGCGTGTGTTGACCCCTAACATGCCCCACTATGGTTCCTAGTACCATTCACTCCTATCCCCACTTTACAACCCTACTCCACTACCAAGCTCTTTCCCCTATTCTTGGTATTATTATTAGTCATTATAATTACAAATCATAATAGATGTATAATATACTTGTATATAATATATTAGTTGGAGAATTAACAAAGTTTGACAATAAAATTCTTTATCATGAATCTCAAAAAAATTGTGCAGTCATGATAAATAAATATGGATATTAATATTAAATTTGTATTATTTAATATATATTATAATTCTAATAAATGAGGTGATAGCTTGTGTGTTTTTTTATCGGTAAGGTGATAGCTTGTGTTATTTAGATGTATCATATATATTTATTTATTACACATACCAAATATAATTATATTGTAAGAATTTATTTCTTTAAAAATAAAAGGAATTTAATTTAAGGCTATGTACAAATTAATTATATATTATATATATTTGTGTATATATAAATGATGGATATACATAGTATGTTTATGATTAGCTTAATCTAGGCTTGAGATTATGTTATTTTAGCTTGCTAAAATATATGTATATTATTTTAACAAGAATACAAAGATTTAAGTAGATCAATAACATCAGAAGACCAAACTAAGAGTTAATTATTTTTAAAGATTTGTAAACATTTGTTTGAATAATGATGAGTTGTGATCTTTTAGCATTGTAACATTAATATATTCATATATTTGATAAATGAGTATTTATTTGTGTATTTTAAAAAAGAAGTTCATGTATTTATGTCACCTAATCATAGGTTAATGTAAGTAAATTAATTATTGCAAGGAGGTTTGAAATATATAATAAGGTAATTCTCATGTGGCAAATAAATAATATGATGAATCAATCAATTAGTCAATAATTTAGCTATTTAGAGGTGTTGAATTTTATTTGTTAAGTTATGAACATGTTTCTTCGTTTAACAATAATTTAGTTTTTAACAAAGGATCAAGTTATCAAAATGTGGAAATGATAAGAATGTCTAAATGTTTTTTTTTGCAAAGCTAAGCTTATTATCAAAACAATTGGTGGAAATATGAACTATTATAATCATTTAATGAATAATGCTTTGGTTAGGCTTCATGATTTTAAAGTAAGAGTGTATGGTTGAATGTGCAACATCTTCTGATGCACGTACTTATTGCAATGTCCAACATTACATATAGAATTATAATGATGTTTAAAAAAAATGTTTGTTATGTTTTTATTCTAAGATATATTTTAGAAATGACCAAAAAAGATACGAACATATCTATATTAAATTTTTTAACTAATCTTACAATTAAGAATACATAAGATAAAAGTACCATCTAATTATAGGTACATAGAAGCTGATAGAAGGATGTGTTACTAAATTCCTTCAACCCATACATGTTGATATATTAAAAGGGCACAAACTATGTAGCTGTTTCACTTAGTGTGGTATGCACTAAGTTTGCTAAAACACTAGTAATTACGGCATGGAAAGTAATTTTATGAACACTAAGATCATCGAAATAAATTTCTTGGAAATCAATATTTAAATAATTTGAATTAAATTAATTTAGGTAAGAACAATATATAAAAAGGAATCGTGGCGTATTTGCTAAAGAGCATGACTTGAAATTATGTATACACTTAACTGCGTCTGTGCTGTAATAGTTGCTAAAAGTTGATATTGGTGGGAAAGTTAACTAGTATTTAATTTTATGTACAAATTAATTTTCATACATGTGGCTGTAGTTTAGTGGTGAGAATTCCACGTTGTGGCCGTGGAGACCTGGGCTCGAATCCCAGCAGCCACATTTTTTCCGCCGAATATTGGACGTTACATTTTACAAATATGAAAAATTATCTTCTTTTAAGGTAAATGTAAATACATTAAAATGTCTACATATTTAAGATGGTAATTATAAACTGTTTGATTTCCTCCCCCTAATATCTAATCATCGAAGAAATTATTTTGGTTGATGTATTTCAATGTAATCATATATAAATATGTAATATTTATAGTTGTATAGTATTTTAAAAATTATTTGTAAGATTTTGAATCTATATTATAATATGATTTTTTTATTGATAAAGATTACATTATTTTTTTCATCATTTGTGAATTGATTGTAAAGACAATTAATTTGTGTCAACTTCTTTTTATAGAAGTAATTGTAATTGTAGTTATCAAAAGAATCATATCATGATAAAAAAAAATCATTGTCATTAGAGGGAATTTTTTAGTCATCAAATGAAACCTCGAGTATCTATTAGTTTGAACCAATATACATTGCAAAGAATTTATGTGGCACTATTCCTCATTTATAGAAAACATTCCAATCATATATATCATAAGCCATACTTGTTTCTATCCATAAGTTTCTAACGAGCGTAAGCATTTCTAACAAGTTCTTAAAGAGAAAGTGTTTATGATAAATACTAGGTTTGATATAATAGAAATTTAAACCTAACATATTTTGTGCACTTGCATGTGGCTCAAATTTGATGTTGATCACTTTTACTTCTCAATAAGATTTGTGTTTTGTTAATCTAGGCCTTTCTCTTTTAGGGTTGTGGGATAGAGCATGCATGTTGTTGCTTAGTATTTAATTGTACGAATAAGCTAGTATTCCAATGCCCTAGAAAAAACTACAACACTAATAGAACCTTCCATTAATAACTACATACAAGCAAATAAGAATACAAGAAAATAACAAGAGTAATAATAGAAATCCAAATTGATTAGTGAGTGCAAACGAGTCGTTACCTATATAGAGAAAAAATAGAGATGATCAATGGATAGTAGGTCTAGAGGTTAACTAAATTTGATCTAACATGATAGAAGGAAGCTAAAGTTGATCACATTATAGAAGGGAGATAACCTATATTAAATAAGTGTCAAACAAGTGCATAAGGCATTGCAACGTGATTGAATAATATAAACTACATAAGGTGTGCTTAAGAAAATAGAGTGAAAATAAATATAATTAATAATAATATTAGCCTAGTGAAATGAGAACAATATTATCCTTGTGAAAACAAAATAATATTGTCACATCCATTCAAATGAGTCATAAAAAATATTTTCTCCAATATTGTCTTTCACAAATACCATGATTGATATAAATATCATGAGACTTGGTGTTGTTAAATTTTTTTTACCTTTCTTTGAGAAAGTAAAGTTCGATATGTTTAAATTCTATCGTTGTAGTTGAAAATAATATATTTTTTAATTTATTTATTTACTTACTTGCTTACTTACTTCGCTCTATAATTAAGAAAGAGTAATCAAATAATTTTTTTTGGATTTGTAATGCTTTAGGATATAAAAGTTGATGATCATAGTCCAACATTTAAGTAAAAAATTTTAAAAAAATGTTTACTCTATAAAAGGACAAGTTTGGGGATTAGAGATAACTCTATGATCATGGATCTATCTTACACCTACAAAATGATGCTATGAAATAAAAAAAATATGTTTTATCTTCACTTCATCTGATTCACCTTACTTCTACTTCTCTTGATATATGAAAAGAAAATATGTTTACTTACATTTTGGTAGGCTTTTATAATCATAAGGGAAAATGTTCTCCTATAACAACCCATGGAAATGAGTGTACAAAATTAGAAACAACAATCTTTAGTCACATATATGCTCCTAAGAAAAATCATGTAGATTTGTATTTTTTTTAATGATTCAATTGAAGTGTAGAATGGATAGGTAGGTGGCATAGGGAAAGGGGCTCAATTTTGTAAAAAATTAAATAATTTGTCACCATGTCAATATATCAAGGCACTCTCCTCAAAATGGGAATATAACTAAATGGGAAATTTCATGGGTGTATAGACACATAAAATCAGTTTGATCATAAATTTTCATTACTATTTCATCATTAACATTAATGAAATAATACAATGTGTTTTTCAAAGACTTAAGGGACTAAAAAGTATCTCAATCCTAAGAAATTTGTATTTGGTGTCACGTTAGGCAAGCTTCTGTAGACGCCTAAAATTGTCCTACAACATATTTATTAATTAATTTTTTATTTAATTAATATTCTTATGATATTATGGTTAATTTTATTAATTATATTTGTTATATTCATCTACTTATTTAAATAAATTTATTTAATTAAATAAGTTCATTGATCAAAGTATTTAAATATAATTTAAATACCATTTCTCTAATGTGTTAAATTTAATTTAACACATGACCCTCCATAAATCTCCTTCTGAATAAATTTTTATTTATTTAAATCCCACATCTCCTAAATATTCTTCTAAGCGTTGATTAATTCAAATTTAATTTGAACTTACTCTAATCTAAACCTAGATCCTAGTCTACACCCATCACTTCACCCTCTAAACCTACCTTTATTGCTAAACTCCCACTAATCACACTTAGAAAGGTGATTCCTAACCTGATTAGCCCCTAATGAGCAACTCCTCCCAAGGAAGCCACCAAACTTCCTTAAATTCTCTTACATCCTTGTCCCCCCACTCCTTTCTCCAAGGTTCCTCACACATGTGTGAGCAACCTTGGGCCCTTCAAACCTTAAAAGTTCATCTTACAAGTTGAATTTTGCATGGCCATTCCCTTTAGCCTATGTGTCTCCTTATGTGGCTCCTATGTGGGTGCCACCTCATCCAAGCCCTCATCCTTACTCAAAATTTTTATAAAGAGGAGCCTTGCCTCTTGCATTTTCATCTCTCATATTTGCATTGTTATCATGCTAGTTTGATTTTAGAGTTTTTCATAAGTTCTTAGCATTTTAGTTTTGAATCTAGATATTACATGTTAGGATAATGGAAAATTTATCTTATCTTCTTTAAATCTTGCATATAATCATAGATCATAGTTTGAATCTCATCTTGCATTTTTGGAAACTTGAGACTAGTTTTTCATACTAGTTCTTGAGTTCTTCAACCATCCATTAGCTTGCATCTTAGGATCATCCATTTCATTTACAAGTAATCCAGTGGGATTTGATATTGTATTGGGAGAGCACACCCACAAATATCTCTAAGAGAAAATCAACAAGGCATTGGGTTCCCTTATTTGGCTCATCGAAGGTTGTGGTCAAAACTTTGTGTTGCTTCAAGTTTTTAAACATTTTTAGTGTAGATTTATTGTTTTCCCCTAACATTTTCATGTTTGATCTTGTTCCACACAGGTAGAATTTCAACGCATACATTTTTGCACGCCTAGTGGGACCCATGTCCCTTACAACATTTTCAAATTTTCATATATCTTGACTTTCGCACCCAGATTCGGCATCGATGTTTCCACCTTGTGCAAAGGCGTCTCTGCTTACCAATCATCATTTTTGCAAACATCGATCTGTGTATATGTAGATCTACAAGAACTTTAAACCATTGTCTCCACTTGACAAGTTCACCAATTGGTTTTAAATATTTCCAAGCGTTTTATGTGATTTTGTCATTTATAACATTCAGGTTTTTTACAGACACCTAATTTTATGAAGTTAAATGCTACCAAAATTTTGAATTTTTAAATCACAGTCTAATCATCTTTCTCTTTTACATAGATCAACATCTGCGCCCTGGCACTGTTGTCTACGTGGATCAACGTCTTCGCTATCCAAACCATATCTACACCTTGGGGTAAGTGCAGGAAAATCAGCACATGTTTATTAAATTCTTGATTTTTTGTCTTTTCTACAAATCACCATCTACGCAGATTAACCTTTGCATAGATCAACGTTTGCGTTTGAGAACCCGCATCTTCACCTAGTTACAAATTTTTTTAATTTTCTGTTAATTTTTGTGTTACTAATGTGTGATCTTTTTCTACATTTCAGACTTGAAGACCTTGAAATTACTAACAATTTTTCATGGAGGTTCCATGGAGTAATTTTTGGAAAATGAACTTATATGGATTAAACATTTATCTTTGAATGTATGTTTCTCTAAGGTCAATTTACCTCATCCAATATTGAATGCATAAGGGAATGAACTTAACACAATCTTGAATGACATAAGGCAATCAAACACACATTTCTTACATGCTTTCATCTTTTCTATGTGGGAGATAAATTGAACATGAATGTTTAACCATACTATTGTGTCTTTTTGCTTAGATAATTCACACTTAGTTTTTCTAATTAGGTATGATTTAGAATGAACTCTTTTTGGTGTGTTTGAATAAGTGTTTCTCAATACTTCTTTTGAGTTATTTGTCATTAGATAGATCCCTTAATTTACGTGACGCTAAGATTAAACTATAGTAGTATCCTCTCCCCCCACCTTCGCGAAACTTGGGTGAAGAGAAATCTTAGCTTAATCTAGCTTCTAGGGAGGCTTGTCTAGAGGGTGTGTTTCCCCTTAAGAGGATGACCTCAAACCAATAAATACCTCAGTCAATATATAAATAAGACACTGAACAAAAACTTGTCTTACATGCTTCCAATCTCAGGTGTGTTGTGTGGATGATAGTTTAGATTGGGCGAATAGTTCCTAAGGAGCTGACATGGTCCACTAGAGACTTAATTGTCCCACATGCATACACACTGATTGGGGGATTTCACGAATCTAACTACAAACTATTAAAATAGAATGCAAGATGATTGCATCTTCCTTTGAAGTTACTCGCCATATGTATACCCCTAGACATGAGGTATGAAGGATTCTAAATTTCATTGCCAGAAGTTGGGCAAGCCCCCATAAGGGGATCCCCTATTCATCCACTCCTTGAAGGCCCTATTAAGTGTATTTATTGTCATTCATCTTTGTTAGAGTAGTTATATAATAGCTAATAATTAAATCATTTAATTATTAGTCTATTATACTCTAGGCTTAAGTTTCACTTAGGCAGTGCTTTATATTTCTCTAGGGTTTTCACCTTTAGGGTTTCGTGATTCCTTTTATAAGGATTCACTTCTTTACTTTTCTAAAGGAGATTATTGTAATTCATTGATTGTTAATAGAAGCTTTTTTCTTGCAACATGATTTTCCAGTCTCTGGCCTTTTGGCCGCCATAGATTCTTCTTCTGTCTTCTGTCTTTGCTTCCAGTCTGTAACATTCTTGCATGCAGGTGTTCTTAGGAAGATTTGTCTTCATCAAATCTAACATGGTATCAGAGCGCTCCTGCAGCCGGCTGTTCATTCTCTGTTGAAGCAAGCGAGGGTTTGAAGTTTTCAGAGGTTTTTCTGACAGTTTTCATTGGTTCTGGGGGTCTTTGTTTTTTGAGGCACTTTGGACCAAAACTGACCTCACGGTTGCGTTCAGAAGGCCCAAAAACCCCAGAATCTATATAAGGCATGCCCCTTTTGGGCACCGGAGCATCTGGAGGAATTTTGTGGCCTTCCAGGGTCGTACGGGCATGTTTTTCATTGCAAAAATCAGAAAAAAAATGGTTTTTTGCGTTAATTTTAACGCGCATAGTGGCTTTCAAATGGCGCCACTGCGGGGCCGCCATCACCCCACCGGGGCTCGGCCACCGCCGGTGGCGCCCCTCTCCACTCTGCGCGCTCCGCGCCCCGTCTGCCAGCCCACCTCCGCGTAGCGGCCCCCGCCGCCCGGCCTCCTCCGCGCTCAGCGGAACCCACCGCTTCGGCCCCCGGTGTACTTTTGCAATGGCGTCGCTCTGCCGGCTGAGCGCCCAAACTCGCCACTCCGCCCGCTCACAGCATCGCTCCGCCAGCCCTCGCGGGCTTTTTTCGCTCGCACCCGGTCATATGCGGGCCCAAGGGCTGCAGCCCAGCCCCTGAGCGCACCATGCGCTCGGGGGCCCTATTTTTTTTAGCCCTAGGGGCTTAAATTTTTTTTTCTGAGGCCTTTTTTGAACCCCTGGAGCATTTTTCGCTCTATCTTGAGCATACGGGGGTATTTTTACGACTTCCATATACTGTCGAAAAGCTCTTTCTAAGAACTTTTTGATGATGGAGGTTGCGGTTTTGGGTCCTACCGTTTCAACAGTGATTTTTGCTGTTGAAGTCTGATGTTTTATTTTTCCTTCCGGGAGTCATATCTGGCTCATCTGGACTCCATTTTTGGCAAATGAGATATCGTCGAAAAGTTGGTTCAGTGCACTATACAGTTGCAGGGTTTTTTTCCAGATTCTGCTCCAGGTTTTCTCTCCTCCGAGTTTGGCAGTTTATGCACTCTGGTGGATTGCTTGGGTTTACAGGTCCTGGGATCTCCTCTACTGTACTTCTAGTTCACTTTTCTTTCTGACTTCTAAGCTTGAATGCTCCTTTTGATGCATTCTTTATTCTATAAACGCACTGAGATAAAGTGCCTACTTCTGCATTTCTGGGATCTTGTACACCTTGTACAGTTTTTGTACTCGCATTGTGTTATAAAGTGCCATGGGGGGTTCTGATGCTTTTGCCACTTTAGGCGCATCCACCTTTGTCAAGTGAGCGTACCTTCCATGACATTAGCCCATGTTGTGTGTCGATGACACCGCCCTTTATCCTGTGTGTGTACTTCTGTTGCACTATTGGTGTTCCTGATTCTTCTTTTGCAGTTGTTTCTGGCATCACATTTCAGTGTTCCTGTCACCTCTCCCAGTTCAGCATTATGGGGGGGTTCACCTGTTGGTTCTATTGCTTCCTGGTTCGATTGATCAGCTCTTCAGACATTTGTCTTCTCTACCTGGTCATGCACTTCAGTGGGGGTTCCAGCAGTCTCTTCTGATAGAGTTTTTAGCTTCATGCTTCGGAGATGCTTCTTGCTCATTCTTGTTCCTCTCTCTAGGAAATCTTTTCTCTTTCTTGTTTTGGGTACCTGATCAGGCCTAGTTGTCGGGACCCATCTTTCCTGCTTTCTGCAGTAGTTTTTTAGCAGTTTTTGCTTCTCCCTAAGTTACACTTAAGGGGGGGTGTTAGAGTAGTTATATAATAGCTAATAATTAAATCATTTAATTATTAGTCTATTATACTCTAGGCTTAAGTTTCACTTAGGCA
>MU227615.1:359161-378765 GCA_018584345.1 Thuja plicata | reverse complement strand
TATAAGGATTCACTTCTTTACTTTTCTAAAGGAGATTATTGTAATTCATTGATTGTTAATAGAAGCTTTTTTCTTGCAACATGATTTTCCAGTCTCTGGCCTTTTGGCCGCCATAGATTCTTCTTCTTTCTTCTGTCTTTGCTTCCAGTCTGTAACATTCTTGCATGCAGGTGTTCTTGGGAAGATTTGTCTTCATCAAAGCTAACAATCTTCGCATCGACTTGCCTCTTAGATTGAGAGGGACACAACAAACGAGAGTCGAGTAGATCAATATTGGAGCTTTCTTCTGTAGGCTTACAAATGTTAAATTTAAATTGATTCCTTAGGGTAGTAAGTGTTTGAGTTGTCTTTGATGTTTTGACCAAGTGGAAAACATGAGATTTTGAACATACACAAATGAACTTCCAAATATTTATCAACTTCACAATATTACAACTACTTGTCTCCTACAAGGTTTCTTTTTCCCTTGCATGACTGTTTTCAAATGTGTGTTTGAAAAAATTGAATGTTCTCATTTGAATCAAGGTTTAGTTAATGTAGTCAATGTCTTTGATGTATGATTGAAGCTAGTTCTTTCTATTGAACAAATCAGACCAAATCAGTCAACGCTCAGTCCAACTCAGTCAAAAACTTGGAATTTTCATATATTTTCCCTATTGTCATCTTGACCTGCAATCCTCATCTTCACATATCGACGTCTACATCTGGGAATCATTGTCTCTACCTTAAAATGTTGAGCTTACAAATCTTGTCAAAATTTCACAGTTTTATCCTTCTAGAGGTTCTTGAAATCACTTTGCGTAATATATCCATTTGAACTGTTGGATTACAGAGAGGGGGGATGAATCAAAAAAATATGATACTTTAAACTTAAAAAATTAACTCTGATTCAACTCGGTAGGATAAATAACAACAACAACTGAATCACCAAATATCTTCAATAACTCAAACAATAACTTGTATAAATAGTAAATATCATGCACATGAAACATTCAACACATTTGACATCAAATTTAACGAGGAAACCCAATTTGGGAAAAATATCTGTGGGAATTGTCACCCACAAATGAAAATACTCTTCTGAAGTATGCTCGGTTAAAATATTATCCTGTTAAAGATTACAATACACATTTGTTAAATGTGACCCTGTTAGGGGATTTACCTTAGACCCATTAATATTTTCACCCTGTTAGGAGTGACCTGGTTAGAGGGCTTTGAAGACTCTTTTAGAATGTCACCTTTCTCAAGTATTTTACAATAAGATTGTTAAGTCCACTCGGTTAAGAGATTTTGTTGTTACAAATGCAAATAAGCAACAATATGGAAAATGATATGTTAAACTACAACTACCTCTTGCTTGATCATATCCCTTATGCGCTTTCTAACTATTGGCATCAACACTTCACCAATCTCTTCTTTAGACTCAGAGTTTCACTTCCTTTCTCTTCACTACTTCACTTGGTAGCACTTCAACCCTTCAATTGTTCAACTTGCTAGCCTCTTGATTTCCTTTGAATTCATCCTTTAAATAGACTCTATTTTTGCCTCTTAATCTCCTTGATTAGGTTTTCCTTCAACCATGCTCAGCTGTTAGATCAACTTTTTGAACTGATTTAGTGAACTTTAAACTCGGTTAACCACTTTGGTATCACCTTGGAACTTGCACTTTTCTTGGAAATAAAACCTTCACTTTTGTTGTTTAATCTATACCATAGATCTCTTCCTTGAATTTTCTCGTGCGTAGATCTTGTAACTAACTTATTTTTCATCCTTGGAATCTTCAAGATCATTGTGTCATTACATTAAATGTGTTCTTATCTTTGTTTCTAACATCTATTCTCACTCGGTAACTTAATCTCGGTTCGGTGACTAAAATGCACTTCTGGGTGCCTTAATGTCTTTGTGTCTTGACCGACTTACATAACCCTTTACTAAAAGACTTCTTTTTTCTTGGTAGCTTAACTATTTAGTCTTACCAACTTGCCTAATCTACTTTACCGACTTGATAAAGTAGAAACTAATTATCTCAAGATTAACTTATCATTGTCTGATTTTTATCTATTGCCTAAATAAATCAACTTCAAAAGATATGGAAATTCAATATGAACCATAAATCAATTGCTTGACATCAATGACAAAATAACAGATGGTCTAATTATTTCTACAATCGTGTATACCTCTGATCTCGGTCTTCATCATCATCATCTCCCTCAGTTGAGTAACAATCTCCCTCTTTGGCATTGATGGAAACATGGTCAATTGATGATGGCATACTCTAGCATCTCTATTATGTCTTTACTCCCTTTGATCTGTTTGATCTTGTTCTCCCTTTTTGTTCATTCTTCCTCTTTCTCTCTTAATATCTTCCATTCACTCATTCTCCCTTAATCATCTATATTCAACAATTGTTCATTCTCCCTCTTTGAAAAAAATGCCAAAGGTTCATACTCCTAAAAAATTATTCAGGTAGTGGATCATACATTGCATTTACTGATAACTCATTGCATACAAAATTACTTTACACAACTTCAGGCAACACATAAAGTGTGAACACTAACATATACTCACAAAGTAGATATTCTATTGAGTCCTAGAATTGATGCATCATGCATCTTTCTCTAATGAATGTTGGATAGGGGTAGGACCCCTAATTTACCTTAGAGATACTCAAAGCATCCTTCAGTAGTGACTTAGTGAATATATCTGCTAATTGCTCCTTTGAGTTCACATACTCCAACATTACATTCTTGTCTTGATATTTTTCTCTCAAGTAATGATACTTGATAAAAATATGATTTGTCTTAGAATGGATTACCAAATTCTTTGATATGTTTATAGCACTTGTTTTATCATAGAAAATAGTAACTAGATCAGTAATCTCCTCTTGCATAACTTATAGTAGTTGTTTGATCCATACATTGTTTGTACAATACCTAGTGGCAGTACCATAGCCAGCCTCGATATTAGACTATTATATACAACTTTGTTTTTTACTTAGCCATGTCACTAGTATTTCTCCTAAAAAGAAAGCTCATCCACTTGTAGTTTTTCTATCATCAATGTTTTTGGCCCAATCAACATCGGTGTACAATATCAACTCAAAAGTTCCTCCTTTCTTGTATATTAGACCAAAGTCCTCAGTTCCTTTTAGATATCTAAATATCCTTTTAACTGCAGACATGTCTGTTTCCTTTAAATCAGAAAAAATCTTGCAACAATACCAATTGCATGAGCTATATCAGATCTGTTGTGTACAACATATTGTATCTTACCAATCATTGATTGGTAGAGTGTCTCATTCACTTCCTTTGACTTGTCTTGTTTTTATAACTTGCAACCAATTATCATTGGTGTTCCAACCGGTCTTGAGTCTTCCATCCCAAAAGTCTTTAGGATCTCTTTGATGTACTTCAATTGTGTGATATAGATCCCATCCTTTACTTGTTGAATCCAAAGTCCAAGAAATAATTTAATCTCTCCTATCATGGACATCTCAAATTCCTTTCTCATTTCTACAATAAAAGATTTGCATAATGTGTCATTGCCTCCAAAAATAATTTCATCAATAAATATCTTAGCAATCAAAATCTTGTTAGTACTATCACATTTTAGATATACATGACTATTGTCACTTGTTCTTTGAAATTCAATCTTGATTAGATATGTATGTAATCTTTCATACCAAGCTCGTGGTGCTTGCTTCAAACCATATAGTGCCTTGAGAAGTTTGAATACCATGTCCTTGTTAGTATTCTCAACAAATCCTTCAGGTTGTTCTATATAAATTTCTTATTCAAGAACACCATTAAGAAATGTAGACTTGACATCCATTTATAAACTTTAAATCCTCTGTAAGACACATATACTAGTAGAATTCTAACTCCTTCTAATCTAGAAATAGGTGCAAAATTTTCACCTAAGTCAATACCTTCTTCTTGTGCGCATCCCTTGCAAACTAGTCTTTGTTTCTGATTACATCTCCATGCTCATTCAATTTATTTCTAAAAATCAACTTTTTACAAATAACATTTTTATCTTTAGGTCTCTGTACTAAATGTTAGTAATAACTAAGAGAGGGGGGGGGGGGGGGGGAATCAGNGGTGAATCAGTGGCCTCAAAAATTAATCCTTAAATCAACCCTTAAAACTTATAACCACAAATTATGCCTCTAGTTATCTTTTGTCCTACAAGATGAATGCCTTGAAATACTTATAACAAATTACTACTTGTCGGATTTCTATGTTAAACCTTCTTCTGTATGTTTATCGATAAGCAGTCAACTATTTACCGAAACATAGTAAATATGCAGAGTATACCGATCAATCCAGAATTGCATATGTGAAATATAAAATAGTAAAGTAATGAAACATAAAAACATAACACATGGATTTTTAACATGGAAAACCTGTTAAGAAAAAAACCACTAGGACCGGTATCCCAATTTTTGACTCTTCTGAAGTGAGCCCTATTAAGAGCCAACCCTGTTAAAGGTTACAAACACACTGTTAGGTGTGACCTTGTTAGAGGATTTAAAAGATAGTTTTTCACCTAGTATCTAGCATCTAATGCTACCATCCTTGATCAAACACTCACTTGGCTTGTCAATAGGTATCAGGCATATCCAATGCTACTTTCTATGAGAAATTTTTTTTATACTCCTTGGGATGTATCTCAATTGTAGAAGAATTTTAAGTCCTTCTCGGTTAAGAGACTTGATGCGTCAATGGTTAAACTGAAACATTAAATGATCTATGATAACAAATTTCCACAATCCATGACTTTCACTGTTATGCTTCTGGGAATGATTGTGTGTAATTTTTTAGCATCAACGTTTCAGATCATACTCCATGATCCATCATCAGGATGAGAGAGATCAAGAATGATGGATCATGGAGTATGATCCAAAATGTTGATGCTAAAAACTTACACACATCATTCCTAGAAGCATAAAAGTGAAATTAAATGATCTGTTCACACATACAACTTAATTGCATATTTTCAGATCTATTATAAGTGCATTACTTCTCTGATCAATATATTCAATTCTATACCTTTGCTCCACACTATTCTACTGTGTGATATTGTCTCACTATTCCTCACTATCTACAGAATCTAGCTCTTTCCTCAGCTTGTTGATCAGGATTGAATGAAGACTTTCTTCTCTTTCAGATTCTCTTTATCATCTTTCCTCTTCTCTCTTTTTCACCCCACAATTTGTAATGAATTGGGTTTGTCTCTTTATAGACATGATTTTACCTTTTCTTGGCTTTCTTGATTCTTGGCGTGATCCACAATTCTCGCCAATAGATTTAAAGTAAAACTCCAATTTTATCTCAAAGAGATCTTCTTACCAACTGGAAAAATCAACTTTAAATCAATTACTTACCTCCAACTTTATCTGGATGATTAAAACAATGATAAGTATCAATTAAGTCTATCTTTAGCTTCTTGACAACTAAGAATTTTGTCATTTCTAAACTCTCTATTATGTCGAACACTTCAGTTAGTCATTGGTGATAACTGACTGTTCTGTCAGTGTGACTTCAGTTGTCATCGGGATCTCCATCCTTGTCTTTTTCATCGGGAAACACTGTAATTCTATTCGTCGGGTTACACTGTGTATTGCTTGTAGGGAAACATTGTAAGTTTGCTCGTCGGTAATGGTGTGCATTTGTTCATTGGGTAACATTATGAATTTTCTCTTTTACTCTGTCTGTCGGTGTGCACTCTGTCGGTGTATGTAGTCACTTTGTGAATACTTGACTTATATGTATTACTGATAGCAATGCCTTTGATTCATTGGCTCTTTGAAGTCTTTGGTAGTATGTTCATGACCATATAGATTATATCAAGTTGACATCAATGACAATACAATACATTAATTGATTTAATGCCTTGCATGATCATTAACTTAATATCTTCAAACATTCAATCAGTTACATGTCATAAATCTCTCCCTTTGGCATTGATGGCAACATACTACATTATCATACTATACTATTACTAATACAATATGAAATATACAGTTTCATCAAGCTTTCCTAATGTAATTATTATAAATGTCTGGCTTTCGGTAAGCTCAAATAGCTTATATTTGTTTCATGCAGCTTTCTCTATCTTCAATCCCTTCACTGGATATATATAAAAAAAAAAATTCTTTGATGTGATGTGTTCTTCTCCTATGTCAAACTCTCTCCCTTTGACTGTTCTCCTTTCTTTTGATGTCTCTTGTCAGCAATTCTATCTTCCTTTTGTATGTACTCTCCCTTTCTGATTACATCTTTCCCTTTGGATACTTTGATGGATATAATATCTCCCTGAGGTAATAATGGATATAATCTCTCCCTTTATCTGTATGATAATAAGATATTTCTCTCCCGTTGACAACAATGCCAAACAAATATCTTTGCCAAACAAAATTTTGACAATAATGCCAAACATGTCCTTTCTATCCATAATATATTCCTTGAATTTCCCAATCCATCGGTAATAACTCTAGTGCTCAGAGTAGATAAATACCTTGCAGTGTATAGATCTATCTTTGAAGTCCATTTATCTGCTTGCATCAACATGAATGATATTCTGATAATATGTAGGCTGATGCAGCCTCCTAGTCATCTTACTAACTAGTAGACAAGGGTCTGACCCCTAGTCTCTTTCTCAAGTATTCAAATGCATCCTTGGGCAGTGGCTTGGTGAAGATATCGTCCAATTGTTCTTTTGATTGCACATACTCAAGTATCACTTCCTTTTCTTGAACTTGTTCTCTTAAATAATGATACTTGATGGCAATATGCTTTGTTTTATCATGCTTGACTAGATTCTTGGAAATGCTTATTGCACTATTATTATCACAATAGATAATCACTAGTTCAAAAAATTTCATATGCATACCTTCCAGTAACTGTTTGATCCATGCAATATTTGAGCATTTTACATCAGTAGTAACATACTCTGCCTCTATAGTAGACTGAGAGATGCATCCTTGCTTCTTATTGATCCATGTGACAAGTTGGTCACCCATAAAGAATACTCCTCTAGTTGTGCTCTTCCGGTCATCAATATTTCTAGCCCAATCAACATCGGTAAAGACCTTAAGTTCAAATTTTCCTTGTCTTCTATACCATAGGCCATATTCCTTGGTATTCTTAAGATATCTTAGGATTCTTCTCACAACTGTCATATGTGATTCTCTGGGATTAGCAAAAAATCTAGCAACTATTCCTACAACATGTGCAATATCTAGTCTAGTATGTACAACATACATGAGTTTTCCAATTATTGATCTGTACAAAGTTTAATTTACCTCTGATGACTTATCCTCCTTTGTCAGTTTACATCCAGTTGCCATTGGTGTTCCAACTATTTTGGACTCTTCCATCTTGAATATTTCCAGTACTTCTTTGATGTACTTGGATTGTGTAATGAAAATACCTTCGTCTTGTTGCATGATCTATAGACCAAGAAAGAACTTGATATCTCCAAACATAGACATCTCAAACTCTTTTCTCATTTCATTTGAAAATTATTTGCATAGCATATCATTGCCTCCAAATATGATGTCATCAACAAATATCTCAGCAATGAAAATGTTAGCATCGGTATCTTCCTTCAAATAAAGATTACTGTTTTCACTAGTCCTTAAAAATCCAATACTTATAAGATAGGAATGAATTCTTTCATACCAGGATCGGGGTGCTTGTTTCAATCCATAAAAGGCTTTGTGTAATCTACATACCATGTTCCTTTTGTCTGGATCAACAAACCCTTTTGGTTGCTCAATGTATGCCTCTTGCTCAAGTATTCCATTTAGGAATGCAGAGTTGACATCCATTTGGTATACCTTGAAGCCTTTATATGTAGCATAAGAAAGCAATATTCTCACTCCTTCTATCCTAGCAATGGGTGCAAAGGTCTCTCCATAGTCAATCCCTTCTTCTTGTGCACACCCCTTGCATACTAGTCTTGCTTTATTTCTGGTGACTTCTCCATTCTCATTCATCTTATTCTTGAATATCCATTTTGTACTGATGACATTCTTGTCATCTGGTCTTGGTACAAGTTTCCATGTCTTTTTTTTATCTATCTTCTTAATCTCTTCATTCATAGCACTTATCCATTCATCATTATCAAGTGCAACATTGACAGATTTTGGTTCAAAATCACAAATAAGACATCTTGTGTTTAGAGACTTATTTTTGGTTCTCATACCAGCCTTCTTGTCTCCTATGATTTGGTTCTGTGGGTGGTTCTTTCTGACATATCTGGCAAGTACAGGTTCAATCCTTTGTTTATCATCATCATTTTGTCCTTCATTCTCTTCTACATCGCTTGGCACATCATCTTGAACAATATCCATATTATCGGTATTTGCAGCCTGATGCTCGGGTGCAATGATCTATTGCTCTGGAGCTCTAAATTGTTGGTCAAGTAGAGTGTTAGGTTCCTCATTGTAAACAAACCTATTGTAGTCCTCTGATTCTTTTGTGCTTTCCTTTTCATTCTTCTCTGCAAATTCATCTATCTTTACATTTCCACTTTCAACATTTTTTTTAGAGGCTTTATTGAGACATTTATAAGCCTTTCTCTTGGTGGAATACCCTAGAAGGATTCCTTCATCACTCTTGGAGTCAATTTTTCCATTTCTATCATCTCTTAAGATATAACATTGACTACCAAAAATTTTCAAGTAACTTACATTGGGTGTATAGCCATACCAAAGCTCATAAGGTGTCTTCTTGGTGTCTTTTTTCAATTGTACTCTGTTCAATGTGTAAACATGAGTATTGATAGCTTCTCTCCCAAAGATTTGGGTGATCCCTTTCTCTATGATTAGTGTCCTTGCACAATCAACTATGGATCTGTTCCTTCTTTCAACAATTCCATTTTGTTGTGGTGTTCTTGGTGCAGAGACCTATCTTTTGATACCATGCTCATTGCAAGAGTTAGCAAATTCATTTGAAATAAATTCCCCTTCTCTATCTGATCTTAAGTATTTCAATTCTTTACCACTTTTTTTTTCAACCATTTCTTTGTACCATTTAAACATCTTAAATGCTTCTGATTTATCTTTTAGAAACATGACTGTCATCATTCTAGAGTAATCATCAACAAAGAGAATAAAATATCTATCTCCATAATAACTCTTTGTCCTCATAGGTCCACATAGGTCAGTATGGACTAATTCTAGAATGTCATCAGATGTATGGGTTTTTCTTTTGAAACTAGACTTTGTCATCTTACCTTTTTGACAATTTTTGCACATGATATTGTCGGGTTTAGTCATCGTCGGTAAACCTCTTACATTTTTCTTTTTGCTTATCTTTATCATGTTGTCAAATTTCATATGACACAATATTTTGTGCCACAACCATATGTCTTCATTTGTATCAATCAAACAAGTGGTTTTAGTATCATTCAGATAGAATAAGCTACCTTTTGTCTGCTCACTAGTACCAATCAGATTTCCTGATTTATTGAAGATATTTTCCTTCTTATTTTCAAATGCTACTGTATGACCTGAATTATTCAACTAAGAAACACTCAATAGATTATAATTCAATCCATTTACCCAATAAGAATTTTCACATTTTATTTGGTTATTCAACATTATTGTTCCTCTACCTTCAACTGGACAAGTTGTGTCATTACCCATTCTTACTGAACCACCATTATAGTATTCAAAAGTCTCAAAAATTTTCTTGTCACTGGTCATGTGGTGAGTGCAACCACTATCTATGATCCAGACATCATTTTTACTAACTTTAGATATGAGTGCATTTTCTACATACCTTTCTTCATCATCATCTGAATCATCTTTTACTACCACAAATACCATCTCGATGTCTTCATCAGATTCAGTGTCAGTATCTTCATCTTTGCATTTAGCTAGGTAACTAGCCTTCTTTCCTTTGTCCTTGTAGTCTCGGGTATCTATTCTTTCTGATTGTCGATAGCTTCTGTAATCACCTCTGTCAGACTTATTCTCAAATGATCTGTCATTACTTCTGTCATCTTTTATTCTGTTAGGACATCTTGCAACAAAGTGTCCAATCTCGTTACAATTAAAACAAACAAGTGGTAAAATACCTTTGTATTTACCTTTGCCTCTTTGCATTCTTCTAGCCATAAGTGCTTCAATTTCATCAAGATCTTCTTCTTCACTTTCACTGTCACTATCTTTTCTCATAGTGTGTTTATGACTTGATTTACTTATTCTCATAAAAGATTTGAATGCAGAATCTATGTTTGGTAAGACACTATTATCAAAGTTATTCATCTCAAATGAAATCAGTCTTCCAATTAAACTATCTAGAGTAACATTTCTATTTGCTACTGCTCTCATTTCTTGTTTGGAAGATACTCTAATAGCATAAGTAGGTAGTAAGGTTCTTAGAATTTTACTTACCACTATATCTTCTTCTAGTACACCTCCAACTCCTCGGATAGCATTGAATACCTCTTTGATTCTTGTGCTATACTCTGTGATTTTTTCTCCTTCTTTCATTTTGAGATCATCAATTTGTCACACATCTTCTTTGTCATTTCTGAACTCTCTGTTCTGTCGAACACTTCAGTCAGTCGTCAGTGATAATTGATTGTTCCATTGGTGTGACTTCAGTTGTCATCAGGATCTACGTCCTTGTCTTTTCCATCAGGCAACACTGTAATTCTTTCCATCGGGTTACACTGTGTATTGCTCGTCAGGAAATACTGTAACTTTTCTCATCGGTAATGTTGTGCATTTGTTCATTGGGTAACACTGTGACTTTTCTCTTTTACTCTGTCCGTCAGTGTATGTAGTCACTTTGTGAATACTTGACTTATATGCATTACTGATAACATAGCCTTTGATTCATTGGTTCTTTGAAGTCTTTGGTAGTATTCTCATGACCATATAGATTATATCAAGTTGACATCAATGAAAATACAATACATTAACTCATTTAATGCCTTGCATGATCATCAACTTAATATCTTCAAACATTCAATCAGTTACATGTCATCACTAAAGTCCATGTGTTGTTCTTCTTAATCTGATCTATCTCTTCTTTTATTGCTTTAACCCAATCATCATTCTCCAATGCATCCTTTACTCTTCTTGGCTCCAATTCAAAAATTAAGCATGTATTGTCTCTTACCTTGCTTCTTTTCATAATTCCAGCATCCTTTTCTCCAATTATCTTGCTTGATAAGCGGTGTCTCCTCACATACTTGGCTAGAATAGGCTCAGTGGTTGGTGGAATTTCATTTCCATCACCTGGTGATAGTTCTCTCT
The DNA here is from genome assembly GCA_018584345.1 of Thuja plicata. Lineage (NCBI taxonomy): Eukaryota > Viridiplantae > Streptophyta > Pinopsida > Cupressales > Cupressaceae > Thuja > Thuja plicata. The sequence goes on along the minus strand of MU227615.1, from coordinate 367,487 downwards.
ATTCAGCTTCCTCCTCAATTTATGCATTTGGTAAGATACCAGGAGCATCAAGTTGAACATATACAAATCTTTGATAATCCTCAAGTTCCTTCTTTTTGTCCTCATTATTTTTCTCTACAAATTCATCAATTCTCACATTTGCACTTTCCATAATTTTGTTAGTAGTCTTATTCAAATATTTGTAAGCTTTTCTCTTTGTAGAATATCCTAAGAGCATTCCTTCTTCTCCTTTAGAGTCAAAATTACCATCTCTAGAATCTTTAATAATATAAAATCTACTTCCAAATACTTTAAAATAGCTTACATTTGGTTTGTGATCATACCAAATATCATATGGATTTTTGTTTGTACCTATCTTCAGTTGTACTCGGTTAAGTGTATAAGCAGAAATACTGACAGCTTCTCTCCAATATGTTTGAGAGATACCTTTCTGAATCATTAATGTTCTCGCACAATCCACAATGGATCTATTTCTCCTTTCATCTATACCATTTTGGTGTGGTGTCCTCAGTGTAGACATTTTTCTCTTTATTCCATGTTCATTGCATAAGAGTGTAAACTCATCAAAAGTAAACTCTCCTCCTCCATCAGATCTTAGACACTTCAATTTTCTTCAAGTATCCTTTTCAACTCTTACCTTGTACCACTTAAATATCTGGAAAGCTTCAGATTTCTCTTTTAAAAACATGGCAGACATCATTCTATAATAATCATCAACAAACAAAATAAAATATCTATCAACATAGTAGATTTTTGTTCTCATCGGTCCACATAGGTCAATGTGTACTAAGTCCAAATACCTTGTGTAACATAAGACTTACTTGTAAAACTTGACTTGGTCATTTTTCCAACTTGACATTCTTTGCACATGACATTCTTAGGTTTCTCCAATCTTGGTAGACCTCTAACTCTATTCTTTTCTCTCACTTTAATTATATTGTCAAAGTTCACGTGACATAATATTTTGTGTCATAACCATGCATCTTCAACTTTAGCATATAAAAAAATCTTAATAGATGTATCAAGGTAAAATAGGTTACCTTTAGATTGTTCTCCAGTGGCAATCAAAATTCCTTTTTAATCAAATACTTTTAACTTTCCATTCTAAAATTCTAATCAGTGTCTTGAATTGTTTAGTTGTGCCACACTCAACATATTGTACTTTAATCCTTCAACCTAATAGACATCATCACATCTTGTATTATTTAACATAATTATAGAACCTTTACCTTTCACCAGATATGGAGCATCATTACCAAATATAACATATCCTCCATTATGTTCTTCCATATTAATGAACTTAAGTGTGTCACCACTCATATGGTGTGAACACCCACTGTCTATAATCTAGGTATCATTCTTACTTACATGTGATATTAGGGATTTTTCTTCTTTACACTTTTCTTCATTAGAATCATCCTTGATAGAAACATAAACAACTTCTTCTCCATCATCATCGTCCGTGTCATCATTGGTTAGTCCTTCATTAGAAATATGACATGACTTCTTACCTTTATTCTTTAAATCTCATAATCTTCTGAATCTGTTTTCTCTTTTTTGTCATCTTGTTGTCTTTCTTCTCATCACTATCATTGTCAGGGCATCTAGAACCAATGTGACCAATCTTCTTACATTTAAAACATTTCAAGGGTAGCTTACCCTGTTACTTGCCTTTACCTCTTTGTAGTCTTCTAGCTAGTAGAGCTTCAAATTCTCTTTCGTTTTCTTCATCTTCAGCATACAGTTCTTCTAACTCAATTTTGCAGCTATAGAATCTTTCACTTGCACTACTTGCATAGCCATCACTAGGTCTAGACTCCCTGGAACTTCCAATATTCAAAGATGATTTAAATGTAGACTCAATCCTAGCATTAGTAGGTAAACTATTATCAAAATTATTAAGCTCAAAATCAATCATCTTACCAATAGTATCATCCAGTGAAACAGTCATCTGAGGAATGGATCTCAGTTCTTATATTGTAGATACTCGGATGGAATACATAGGTAACAATGTCCTCAACAATTTTCTTGTCACATATTCTTCATTTATCTGACCTCCAGCACCTCTGATAGCATTCATAGTTTCCTTTAGTCTAGTGTTGTATAATGTATCATTTTCACCTTCTTTCATTCTCAAAGAATCAAATTTCCCTCTTAAGCTTTCATATTTTTCCTTCAAAACATGTCAATCTCCACCATGTATCAATTCAATCTTATCCCACAACTACTTTTTTGTATCACATCCTATAAGGTCATTGAACTATAGATCAGTGAGAGTAGATGATATCTCAATCATTTCTTGTGTGTGGTCTTGTCTTTCTCTTATCTACTCAAATGTCAAAGACCAGATGGCGGTGGTGTATACTCATTATCAAGATAATATAGAACCTAATCTCCAATACCAGATATGTGAAACCTCATTTAGTTTTTCTATGTAGATAAGTTATCCTTATTCAACTTAGGTTCCTCCCTCTTATACATATTCAAATCATTAACTCAAGTCCTTTAAAATTTTCTCTTACAGTATTAAGATCTGATACTGATTGTTGGATTACTAAGAGGGGGGTGAATTAGAAAACTATGATAATTTAAACTTAAAAACTTAAATTTAATTCAACTCAGTAGGATAAACAACATCAACAACTGTATCACCAAATATCTTCAATAACTCAAACAATAACTTGTATAAATAGAAAATATCATGCACATGAAACATTCAACACATTTGACATCAGATTTAACGAGGAAACCAAATTTGGGAAAAAACTTTGTGGGAATTGTCACCCACAAATGAAAATACTCTTCTGAAGTATGCTCGGTTAAAATCTTATCATGTTAAATATTACAATACACATTTGTTAAATGTGACCCTATTAGGGGATTTACCTTAGACTTGTTAAGATCTTCACCCTGCTAGGAGTGGCCTGGTTAGAGAGCTTTGAACACTCTTTTAGAATGTCACCTTTCTTAAGGATTTTACAATAAGACTGTTAAGTCCACTCGGTTAAGAGATTTTGTTGTTACAAATGCAAATAAGAAACAATATGTAAAATAATCTGTTAAACTACAACTACCTCTTTCTTGATCAGATCCCTTATTCTCTTTTGACTACTGGCATCAAAACTTCATCAATCTCTTCTTTAGACTCATATTTTCACTTCCTTTCTCTTCACTAATTCACTCAGTAGTACTTCAACCCTTCAATTCTTTAATTTGTCAGCCTCCTACTTTCCTTTGAATTCATCCTTTAAATAGACTCTATTTTTTCCTCTTAATCTCCTTGATTAGGTTTCCCTTCAATCATGCTCATTCGTTAGATCAACTTTTTGAACTAATTCAGTGAACTTGAAACTCAGTTAATCAATTTGGTATCACCTTGGAACTTGCACTTTTCTTGGAAATAAAACCTTCACTTTTGTCATTTAATCTATACCATATATATCTTCCTTGAATTTTTCTATGTGTAGATCTTGTAACTAAATTCTTTTTCATCCTTATAATCTTCCAGAGCATTGTTTCATTGCATTAAATGTGTTCTTATCCTTGTTTATGAAATATGTTCTTGCTCGGTAGCTGACTCTCAGTTTGGTGACTAACATGCACTACTCAGTGCCTCAATTTCTTGGTGTCTTGACTAACTTACATAACCCTTTACCAACAGAATAATTTCTTCTCGATAGCTTAACTATTTAGTCTTACCAACTTGCCTAGTCTTCTTTACCGACTTGATAAAGTAGAAATTAATTATCTCAAGATGAACTTATCATTGTCTGATTTTTATCTATTGCCCAATTAAATCAACTCCGAAAGATATGGAAATTCAATATGAACTAGAAATCAATTGTTTGACATCAATGAAAAAATAACAACTGATCTAATTCTTTCTACAATCTTGTATACCTCTGATTGCGGTCTTCATCATCATCTCCATTAGTTGAGTAACCTGAACCTCCAAAATCCATTCTCTCTGGGCTATATCAAATTTGAGAAAGCATAAGAAGCTCAAGATTCAAATACCCCTTTCCTATAAAGAGAAGAAGATAGCCGATCAAACCATTAGGCAACGAAAACATGTCATGCGAGAAACCCAAGTTTGTGTGGAAGAAGTTGAAAGATATGAAATATTCATGTTTAACAACAAATTTTCCAATCTCATTTCCAAATTCCAAGTAAACCGAGCTTTCATTGTAACTGCTAGAGAGACCTACGAAGAGAAGAACTAGACCTTTCCATCACTTCATCATTTTTCCATAATTCTTGTCTTCCATACTTCCCAAATCATTCCACTTTTGACTTAGGAGCATTGTCATCTTTTGGACCCAAATCTTGATTAATTCCAATCAAATCAAATCAACTCTTCACATCTTCATCAATATCCCATCAATCTTTAGGTTTGAATATTTATCAAAGTGTCATTGAGGTCCTTGTCCTTATCAATCCTAGTTTAATTGTGTTTCTTAAGAACATTGTTCGTGTTGAGTGGTCAATTTGACCTAATCAACAACCTATTTTTCTTAAGATCATCAGTCTATCTCCAAGTAGAAGAAACATATCATCAAAATATCCAATATTTGTGCCCAAACAGATCTCATTTCACTAATTTTATCCAAAACCTTCATCACTCAAATCGAATCGAGGCCCTTCCCTCATCATCCCAAACATCAAATTAATCATCTTGAGCATCTACCCTCGCAATTAAACAAGTCCAAATATTTCCTCCTAGTTCTAAGTTCATCCTTCATCCATCATAAAATCTTTCAAATTCAACTCATTTCTGAGACTTCATCTTTCATGCTTCAAAGGTCACTATTGTATGGTTGTTCTAACTCAATCACAAGCTAAAAAAATGAGCCACACTCAAGAAAATACCAACCATGATGATGATAATCCTTTTTATCATCAGTTCTTTCAAGGAAATATAATAAAAGTTGAGGACATCACTAATACCCATGAATAAAATGAATTGGTGGATCAAGATGAAAGACCTACCCAGGTGAATAAATTTTTTAGTTATCCATAGAATCTAGAGATGGTTAAAAAGTCTATTAGCTAAAACAGTGGGGAAATCTTCATGAACCTTATCAATAATGTGTTCGTATTAAGAGATCTAAGATTACTGAGAGTAGGCGGGGAATCAGTAATCTAATAATTCAAAATTTTCATTAAATATTCATCCTTGTATCAATAAATATACATTGTATGAAAAAATAAACAATAAAGATAAACATCCACAACCATGCAACACAATAACACCAAATTTTTTCTCATGGAAACCTAGTTGGGAAAAATCACGTGTGGGGATGACACCCAAAAAAATCTACACTCTTCTGAACTATGCTCAGTTAAGATCTTAGCCCTTTTAAAAGATTACAAATGCCCAATTAAGAGTAAGACCCTATTAGGAGTCACCAGGTCAAGGGATTTAACTCTAGCCCTATTAGGATCTTTACCCTATTAGGATTAACCTAGTTAAAGGATTTCAAACCATAATAAAAGATTCACCTGGTTAAAGGATTTACAATTTAGACCTGTTAGGATCTACTCGGTTAAGGGATTTAGCTTGATAAAGTTGTTAGTAATTAAAAATTAAATTATCTGAGAAAGTAGCATTCTCTACTAATACAAATCTAGTTCAAGCTCAATCTATATTTGACATACAAATAATCTTCTCTCTCTCTTCTCTCGATCGTACCTCTGCATCCACAATCTACACTTGTACTTTTCATCATTTTACATATACATTGCAAGCTCATTAGGGAAATTAAACGCATTAAAAAATGTTTTACAATCTTTATCGATCAATGAAAAAATGCTAAAATGTGTTAACAATCCATAGTAATCTCAAACAAACTCAGGTCAGCCTTCAAATCCATTGCACATCTATTTGACAAAGAAAAATCAAACCACAACACATTCTCCAATGTTCTTGCACAACCTCCAAAAAATTTGATCATAATGATCATGTAAATGGAAACTCATCAATCCTCATCAATCTTCAATATCACCATGATCCTTGGAATACACAATCACTTACTGCAACATGGTGCATCATCACCGATCAAGGATTTGACTGATTGTTCTAACAAATTCTTATGAATTTTACTAAATGACCTTCTATCACTTGAAACTTGGTCTTCTAGACATCAAATCATGATGTGGTCGCAACAAAAACCTCATAACATATTCAAGATAGTCTGAACCACAATATCTAAATCCAAACCTATTTGACACAAACATCAAATCATTCCTTCTTGGCTTCATCATGTTCTTCCTATTTACCTATCAAACTTCAATCAAACAAAGGTCATGTCATACATTAGATCAACTTGTGCGGTCATAGATATAGCATCTAGAGAAATCACTTAGTCTTCCTTTATGATCACACATGCCAAATTTTACCATAGCTCGGGATTCAACCTCTTGAACATACATCAGTATAACAAGAACACTGTCAACCAACAAACATTAAGTTGACATCAATGACAACATCATAAATGATCAATCTATCATCATATCTATGTAAAAAACATACCATAACATACTCAACTTTATCTCTGCATTGATTATTCCAACAATCTCTCCCTTTGGCATTGATGGCAACACCAACAATACCAAGCAAACTAAATATCAAAAAATGCTCTCCTTTAGTTGATTCTTCTAACTTTCTCTTCTTGTGATCTTCTCCCCAATATTTCAATATTTAATCTTCTCTTCTCCCCCTTTGAAAACCATACCAAAGGTGCAATAAGCCTGATACATCATTTTTACAACTATCTTTATCTCTTTCTGATTGCTCCCTTTAAGGAGTAGTCCCCTGAGCATCAATCCATGGTGAAAGATGTGGCAATAAATCCACTGGATTGATGCACCAACATCATCTTATATCTATTTAGGTAGGGACATGTAACCCCTATCTTACTTCTAAGGTACTCAAAAATATCCTTAGGTAGCGACTTGGTGAAGATATCTACAATCTGCTCCTTTGTTGGTACATATTCCAACTTCACCTCTTTCTCTTGCACTGGCTCTCTCAGAAAGTGATGCTTAATTGCAATCTGCTTAGTTTTGGAGTGCATCACATGATTCTTGGAAATATTTATTGCACTTTTATTGTCACAAAAGATATTTACCGGTTCAATCATCCTTTCTTTGATGCCTTCAAGAATCTTCTTCATCCATGCAATTTGTGTATAGTTTGTAGTTGTTTATACATATTCTTCTTCTAAAGTGGACTGTGAGATACAAATTTCTTCTTACTTGTCCAAGATACAATCCTTTCACCTATAAATAATTTAGCACCACTTGTACTCTTTCTATCATCAATATTTCCTACCCAATTAGCATCAGTAAACACACTCTGTAATACCCACCTCTTAGTTTGCTTTTCAGTTTGTGGTTGCCAACCTCTTTTAGGCATTTTTATGTATGTGTGGATTTATTCAATTGATCTTGAGGATATTTATGTATTAAATTTCAGTATGTTATTGATCCATTATTAGTACGTTATATCTTCTATGTATATGTGATTTAGGGTTATTTAATGATGCTTATGTATATGTTAGGATTTCATTTTGATTATGGTTTTCTGCCAATACTGACCTTAGATTTATATGCACATGAATCATTGTATATTTTACGTTACTGTTTGATGTGCATGGTATGGTATGGGACAGAGTCATAGTTACTTACTTCAGTGAGATCAACATGATAACGTAGTCTCAACCATTGTTTTCCATATTATATATATATGCATGTATGTTCATCTTTATGATGATAGATTTGCAGTTACCGGTCTACGTCTTCCTTGAATTTGCAGGAGTGAACGTGCCCTATCACAATAATCTCAATGGTAAGAGAGGGGAAATATTTTTCAGGTCCAAATCCTATCCTAAACTGAATTCTCCTAATTAGTGGATAGGTACCCGTTTGACTAGCCTTACCGAATTTGTCTAGTTGAAGGAATTCGTGGATCCCTTTCCTTGAGCATGTTTGATTTTGCTTGTGTTCGATTTTAGGTGCTTGATTTGATTATGTGTGTGTTATATCATGTTATTTATTTAATTAAATATTATTGCAATTAATTATTAAATATAGGGTATTTAATTAATTTAAAATTAAATTAAATACCTATGTTTAATTGAAAGGTTAATTAAAGTGCAATTATTGAATATTACTATTTAATAGAATATTTGGTTGAAGATTAGAGTAAATATGCTTTTATGCTTAGTTAAATAATTAAATATTGAGTTGCATGGATAATTGTGATTTAAATATTTAATTTATTTAATTTAATATTTTATTAATTACATGTGCATGATTTGGTTGA